>BQNB010016084.1:0-60875 GCA_026074375.1 Tanacetum coccineum
CACAACCATTCACACAATCATAAGCACAATGTAAGTATAAAAATAAAGCGGTAAATGTAAAGAAATAAGTATAGCGAAAGGTAAAAGAAAATGTAAACCGACACGGTGATTTATAATGGTTCGGTCATGAAACACCTCTTTGCCCTACTTCACTCCTCGAGTATCCAACTCGAGAGTTACTTCACTGATCAACAAGCTCTCTTTCGGCGGAGAAAACTTTATACCAATGCTTACATTATTTTTCGTCACTAAGCTAGATGTCGAGTTCTTCTTCGGGTACAACCAAACCCGTTATGTTTTATGGCCCAACATAACAAACCTTGTGTTTTAGGCTAAAACACATCAACGTGTCGCTTACATTATTTTCCGACACTAAGCTAGATGTCGAGTCCTAATCTTAGCTAGAACCAATCTACCACTTCACCAATGTATTTTAAGGCCTAAAAATACTAAACCAACCCTACAATAAACCATCAAAATTATACTTCATTTGGACTTACACACTACTAAAGATTGGAAGATATGGACTCGATCTATATGTAACAAATGTTACAAATGGACTAAGTAGACTACATAACTTCGGATCTTATAGATGATTGAAGTTCTTCTCTTGCACTTGAGGAAAGGAGGAAAGGATAGAAGATTTGATCACATTTAAACAAGATTAACCAAGTTGAATGATCAAAGATTTAGAGAGATTTAGTGAGATCTAGAGAGAGAAAGAACTGAAAGAAAATCGTGCAAAAGGGTTGTGAAAATAGTTGTAGGTGACCCACTATTTATAGGAGCTAAAAAACAGCCTGTCAGGATACGGCGGTCCCAGATATATTAGGGGACCGCCGGCCTATTTAAGGGACAGCCCCGACAGACGCTCCTATTTTTGTCTTTTTGTGGTGACAAACTTGTCTGGTGAAAGTGACACTTATTTTAGAGGAAATGACCAGATTTTGAAATTCAAAATAATTACCAAATAAAACTTTTCTTTATAATTCAAAAATAATTTGTGTAAATAATTTTTGAGAAATAGTTTTGTTATATTTATAAAAATATAAAGTTTAAGACAAAAACTTATTTCTTTGATCATCTTACAAGTTTAATATTGTTTGTACATACCTTACGTGATTTACGTCGGGTGCAAACAAATATCGGTGTTGATGTAGACTTGAGACGTCGAGAGATGTAGATGCAAGTATGCATTGATAATTTGTGATTACGAGTAACTTGCGCACTTTACGTTACATATTACAAGTCACATGTTTGTCATCACCAAAACATAAAGAGATCATATAGATTAAATATCGTAATATTTTCACTAACAATCTCCCCCTTTTGATGACGACAAACTATGTAAACTATAACACATAGTAAAGTTTAAAAGTTACTCGTTTACACTCCCTTCTCCCCCTTTTGTCGAAGCAAAAAGGTATAATGTGGATTATGGTTGGAGCATATAGGTTGGAGGTTTGAGAAGAAGACATGAGAAGAGGGTACGTGCTTCGGGTATATATGTTTGAGGTATGAGGAGAAGATATGAGAAATAAAGGTAAAGGTGATTGTTGTGTTCCTGGTTAGTTTAGAATGGTTCATGCGAGATGATGAAGTAGGCAAGAGAAGAAGGTAGGTACTTCGAGTGTATAGGATGAAGGAATGAGGAAAAGGTAGGTGATCCAAGTATATTGGTTGGAGGAATTAGAAGACAACATAAGAAATAAGGTTGAGGTGGTTTTGTGTTTCTTGGATAATTAGAAGAGGTCATGATAGATGAGGAGAAGGCTTGAAAAGAAGGTAGGTACTTCAAGTATATAAGTTGAAGTTATGAGAAGAGGACCTTAAGGTTGAGGTGATTTTGAAGTGGAGCAGGTGAAGTATTTGGAGTATGAATGAACCCTTCATTGTATTTGACAATCTCCAATCCTATCTTCCAATAAAAGTGAGCTTGCATCATCCTAGTGAAGTCTTCTATCATCATAGTTTAACCAACTTCATGCTATTTACCCACATATCTCCTAACTCCCCCTTGCTCATTGCGTCCCCATGATAATATCATTCCTTGTATATTGACTCTAACGGATCCATGGATCAAATAAATTACCATCGATGCTCAAGAAGTTCGATGCAATTTAAATGAGTAGAGCGCTTGCAAGTGCTCCCCCTCGGTGTATGCTCCCCCTTGTTTGGGGAACCAAGGAATCAAGATATTGTTGTGCTACAAAACAAAGTTAGTAGACAAGTGCACGTATACATATAGCAAAACATTAGCGGGGAACTAGACATGCACTTCTAGGTTTTATTATAAAGTATGACACTTTAAAAGAAAGTTGGAAGCTAGACACATGCAATCATTGTTTTAAAAATCAACAATTTAAATGATATAATTAAAAGACTCAAGACATATGTTTAAGGACAGAGATTAGACCGACTTTTAATAAACGAGAATGGGATTCATTTATTGATTAACACAAAAATATTATGAGAATAACTTTTTAAAAGTAGACGAATGACATTTAATATCTTGGCGAAATATGCCAAAATATATACTTTAAAATGATTAAAAAATATAGATAGGCGAGAATGGAGAGATATTGTCTTGGATGGAATGAAAAAGAGATTTCATAGAGCCGAGAAGTAGGGAAGGATGAGCGAGACTAAAGAAGGAACGTGTTGACGAAGGGTAGTTAGAAAGGATTGATATATCATTTGCACTAACAAATGTGGCATGTGATCTAGTCGATACAAAACGGAGGATGATTAGGTAATTTAAGTTTGTTGTGATTTTGTTGGTTGACAATGTTGAGGAACAAAGGTGGGATGTGAAATGAGGTAGTGGTTCTTTCAAGGTGGAAGAATAATGAGAGACTCACAACATTTGTGTGACTCAATATACTTGAAGATAGAATATCTTCTTTATGTTCTTCACTTTCTAGAAAATTGAGAGTTTTGCGAATGAGTGACATTTGCATTTCGCAAATTACTTAAATATTTCGGATGAAATAATTAAGTTGTCAAGGGATATAGGAAGATTCTAATAGTAACAAGACTATTAGAAGAGAGAAGAAACGTTTAGAAGTGAGAAGAAACGTTAGAGATGAGGAGACTTATTAGAAGTGAAACGACTACTAGAAGAGAGAAGAAACGTTTAGGAGTGAGAAGAATCGTCTATGAATTTGAGACAAGACGTATGCGAGATGTGAGGACCAAGGTTTGTATGTGAGGGGATTTATTGTGAAGTGATGGATTGTAAGTCTATCAAATGTAAGGAATGTGTTTGATAATGAGACACATTTAATTATGAAATTCACTTGACTCTTGAAAACATAAGCAACGATGCTTATGAGTGTTAGGATATGAGGATGACCCATTGATCTATAGAGAGATATTGGGTATAGGTTTGGGTGTAGAGTAGATGTCAGCTCGTAGCAGAAGAGAGGAAATGTTTGGTAATGGATTAATAAAAGAATGAGCGGTATTACAAGCTTGCTGCCGGCGGTCCCAGATATATCTGGGGGCCGCCAGAATAGATCTAGGGGCCGCCGGACCGCCAACAGGAGGGATGTTTGGAGAAATTGATGAATTTTTTTTTTAGAATCGATTGTTAACAATTTTTTTTGAAAAGAGTGACATTTTAATTTGCATTTCGCTAATTAAAAAATACTTATAGTACTTCGGATGAAGTAGTTAAGTTGTCAACGGACAATGGAATGGGAACAGGACTAGATCAAAAACAGAAGAAAAATGGAGAAACGATTTATGAATGTGTTCCGTCCCCCCCCCCCCCCCCCCCCCCCTCCTCCCATTCCTAAACCAAGACGACTAAGATTATTTACGATTCGCGATTGAGGGGTAAAGAAAGAATGTCGGCGATTTTATCTTCAGACGCAACCTTTTCGATGGAGATGTTTCCTTTTGGACATTGTCCCGAAGGAAATGGTGACGTATCTTCGGTGTGTTTCGTACGCGAAAATAATAATAGTAATAATAATAATAATATTAATAATAATAAAGACAAAAAAACAAAGATGGAGGTGACGAGCTTGACAATGTCAAAACGGATGATGGTCTTCTCAAGTATTGTGAATGTTTACTTAATCAATCACTTGACGAGGTTATTAAGGTTACTCTTAAAAGGTGTAGCGATTATTAGCTAGGAAAGGGATTAGCCATCTCTATGGTTGATGAGGCGTGGTTGAGTGAGAAGAAAGAGGTGTGATCGAAAGACAAAGAGTGTTTTCGTCGAAAGAAAGAATGTTCTCGTCGAAGAGAAAGAATGTTTCGTCGAAGAGATAGAGTGTTTTCGTCGAAGAGAAAGAATGTTTCGTCGAAGAGAAAAGGAGAGCGTTTTAACTTATGTTGTTAAAAGACTTGAATAAGGATTTTCGGATATGACCTTTAACATTTGCAATCGCAAGTTAAAGATACTTGAATATTTCAGATGAAATATTTAAGTTGTCAAACCTACTTGGAGGAGCGTTAGATTTGTATCTAAGCTTTATTTGACTAAAGAGTAGATGATTTGGAAGAAAGCGAGACGATGATCAAAGGAGTGTGTGAGTGAAGACTCTAGAAGATTTAAGTACCATTTTATGAATCTTTTGATTATTTAGATTATTGCCCCATAGAGAAGAAAGATATGCTAGTGTGAGTAAATATATACATGATGTTATAAGTGACTTATAGATATAAGCAGCAAGTTTATTAAGCATGCATCAACACATAATCTACAAGATTAATGTATAAGAATGTATGACATCTAAACCTTATTTGTCATACATCAACCTAACATAGTGTAGGTGCACAATTAACATGTAAGTCATGTAAGATGACGCAAACAAAACATGATAATTTTAAATGTAATCATCATGTAAAACATGTTAGCATTTAGCATTTAGGAGCATGTGTCATTTAGATAAACTAAAAGATATTTTATCTAAACTGCTAGAAAAAGACAAACGCCTTTATAATAGACATGCATTTAATAGATATATAATTAATATTGAGCATCAATATAGTCATAAGTCATTTACTGCATCAGACGGGAGCATGTTATCTTTTGATGCTTCATACGCATATTTGTGTGGGTGCAGGTGTCTAGATTGATTAAGAAGAATCATTTCTACCTTGCTTAGTGTGCACTCCTAATGAGATACAAAGTCTATCGATGTAGACTATCTTTAGGCATTTTTTATGAAGAGTCTTTTTATAAAATTAGAGTAATGAATATGAGACTATCTCTAGAGGTTCTCAATTCAGGCTAAACACGATAATTTTTAAGGTTATACCACCAACCCAACTTCACTCTTGGAAGCAATTTAACCGTTAGGTCAAATTGAATTTCTAGTGCAATAGATTCTCTAGTAGTCATTTCTCATGTTTTGACAAATTTTAATTCCTAATATTTGCCTAATGAAGTGTAGCAAAGATAAAATTTGTATTATCTTTTCATAGAGGGCTAACATGACTCAACTAACATGCTTTAATTTCGGTTCGCATAATCCTAATCAGATGTGTGGAATTCTAAGGTTAATTGGAGAGCAAGCTAAGTTGTTGTATGTCTAGAGAGAATGAGTCATCTTGGGTCCTAGGGTATGCTTTAAGAGTGACAAACTGTAATTCTCTATAATGAGAGTGTTCAAAGAATGACACCTTTGCACTGCTTTTATAAAGAAAATCCAATTATGGTTAGTTTCCTTATTAGACTCTTGTGAATATTTCTTTATAGAACTAATGAATTAACTAAAGTTTAGTAACATATATGTTGGATTTTAAGTGATTAAACAAAAGGAAGATGTGTATTTAATGTCAATTGGGTAGATTGTACCTAAATCGAAGAAACAGAATCTAAGACGAGATCCATCGATACGTGGAGGTGCCAAATTCTGGCAAGAATATTTTTCATTATTTGGGAGATGTGTTGATAATTTGGTTTTAAGAGAAACTTATATATTGTTATTATGGGTTCTCGGTTTGTGTTTTCGGAGGAATATGAATCCAAGTCTTGTTATCAAGTTTGGTACTTATGAGTTTCCCGATGGAAATTCATAAGTTGTCAATCCTACTTAGAGCGTGTTAAGTTTAGCATGTATAATTTGACCATAGCTAATAACACAACATTTGAACACTTTAGACTCAATGAAACATCTTCATTGCAAGTGTAAGTTGCAATTTGATGACCAATCTTATTGTCTTACAATTGAATTCATAATTTCATGTAATAACCAAGGATGGTTAAACATGTAGACTCAGAAAATATCTATGGTCATTTGATTGATATTTTCTTGATCTAGATAAATCCTAATCTCGATTTCATATTCATATTCCAAATTTGTAATTAGATTGAATAGTGAGATTGATTATTGTTTGAATAATAATCATCTTCATATTCGAAATCCTCTTACGATCACTTATTTAAAGAAAGTGCAATAATGGTTTGTGGAATATGTTCAATGCGCTAGTCCTAAACCTTAGAGGTTAATGGGTTTCTCATTTGGTGATTAGAAATATTATACTTATTTGCTAGAGTAAGAGAAAGTTTAAATGAGAAGAGAGTTTGAGTTTTGAGTTGTGCTTTTGAATTGTTTGAGCAGAGTTACATATGTTGTGCATTTGCTCATGTTTGGATTTTCGGACATGACGAATTTACCAAGTGCATTGCAAGGTAAATTACTTGAATATTTTGGATAAAACATTCAAGTCGTCAATCCTACTTCATTATGTATTTTATGCATATATTTGCCAAATATTTAGAACACAACTATTGGACAAGTAGACTCAATATGACATTCATGCTACACAAAGTGTGAGTTATGATCTTTTTCTCTGATGCATATTCTTATCGTCTTGGTAATGGATGTCGTTATTTTCATATCAATCGAGTGTGATTGAGTATGTAGCTTCAAGATAATATCTCTTGTTATATTTTGATATAATCTTAAAGCTAGACAAATAAAAATCCGATTTCTTGTCCATACTCAAAATCTTATCAATTAGATTCGATAATAACATCAATCATAGTTTGAATAATGAGTTGATATATATTCGAAATCTTTCTTGACCCTCACGAACATTCTTTTAAAAGAAGACAAATAAAGATTTTCATAGTGTGTTCCACTAATCCTAAGACTAGTTGTAAGGTGAGGTTGATGAATAATGACAAGTTAATTTTTTACTTCAAGATTGTCATATATTTTGCTTATGCGAAAAACTATTTGTTGATATGTATAGTATGCATAATTTTTGACATTTTATGAGTATATAAATGATTTTTCTAAGCATTTTTTATACAAACACATCCTATTTTTGTATAAATACTATACGTTGGTAAAATGGAATATAATTATGTGTGTGTGTGTTAGAACAATGCAAGCAAAACAAAGTTTAAAAAAATACATTTTTCTTTTACTTTAATTACCATGTATTAATACAATCTTTTTATTTTGTTTACGAACACCAATGGTCAAACAAGGCAAGATGATGAAAAGATTTTGACATCTTGTTGGATGGAGTTGATGTGTTAGATATATTTTAGTGATCAGGGTTTTTAATATATGATCTTAGGTCATTATTTTTCCAAACAACTTGACAAAATATTAAATCCCATTTCTAAGTGGGATATGACATCAAAAGATCTACAAGATGTATTGTAACACTTGTAAATATAGTGATCTTGCCTATATGCATTGCACAAACAATTTTGCAACTGTAAGCAAGCATTCTAGCGTATTTCCTATTAGGCATAATCGAAAACTAGTAACATACAATTTGTATATATGGCACATGCATCTTTGATATTAATTGCATCAATTAAAAATAGTAATGATTACTTATTAATATCTATTAACCAAGTTAAAACACAAGTAAACACACATAATCATCTAGCATACACATAAGGATATTCGTCGTTGTTTTGTGTATTAGATATAACGATGTATACTTAGTTTGATTTGATTTTGGAAAATAAAAATATGTTCCTTCCCATTTTCAATAATTAATTATGTCAATATATTGAAAGGGACAAATACACTGTTTTTTCAATAGATATATCAATTAGAAATGCTCGACTCAAAGGAAAAATATAAAACTAAAGTTTTACGGTTATAAACGAAACTTCAAAAAAGTTTTGAGCACTATTGTGTATTTTTCTATTTATGATTTTTTAAGTTTAGAATGAAGACTGGGAACTATTTTTAAATGATATAGATCAATTATTCTATTTACAGGTTTGAGACGGTCCGCATCAGTACCCTAGAGGATCCTTCCCATTTAAGTTCAACTGGAAGTCACTCCGTTCTAACTGTTTAACATCCCTCTAGCATTGATATTGGCTGGGCACCATAGAATTTTTTTTAGTATTCAGATGATTTTATATGATATTTTTGATAGTAATTTGCCTAAATTCTGCTTGGATGATCAGACAAATAGAAATTATCACAGATGCACCAAATATATTTAAGAGGTGGACCCAGGCACACAACCAGATAGAATCTTTATGACGGATGGGCAGACACAACCATCAATAATAACAATATAGTGAGACCGGCTCCAGAGACCTCCATAAGAATACGTTTTTTATATTTCAAATTATTTGGGACTCTGACTGTGAAACTATGACTTTTAAATAGTGTGTTCCAGCCCCACACATAAATTTCGTTGTTTTAGACATCATTTCCTACTCTTACGACTTAGCCACAAATATATAGTTCGACTCACTTCCAAGTACTTTTGTAGGAAAAAAAAAATAAGCTAGTATACGAAGTATATTTAATATTTCAAAACATAGTACGAATCACAAACAACTAAAACATTTTCATTTTAATCCACCCTATTCCCATGGGTAATTTGATACATGGATCGTACTCTATTTTAAAAAACTTTTTGTTTTTGAAAACTTGAGCGACGCGTCCCATGGCATCTGTCCATTTGTGGAAACCGTTGGAGGGGGGTGGGGGGGGGAGAGTGTGTGGTGAATTCGTTTCCTATTAAAAAACTTTAAAGTCAAATATTACTCATCACTCTTTTACTGGCGGTCCCATCCATATATATATGGGGGCCGCCATGTTTATCAGGAGGGCCGCACTGATTATGGATCCGCTCCAGAATGAGGTTTTCAGACTAGATCTTTTGTATCAAATCACCAATCATAGTTTGTACGCAATATGAGAAGTTTTGATAATTGGTTCGTTTATTTAATTAGCTAAAAATATTCTCAACATATAATCATTCTCAAATATTTAGCACAAAGAGATGACACAACCTTAACTAACTAGATATACACAACAATCACACAATTATGGACACAATGCAACGTATAAAAGTAAAGCGGTAAATGTTAAAGAAATAAGTAAGCGAAGGTAAAGAATATGAAATCACGACTCGGTGAATTATACTGGTCTCGGTCACGAAGTCTCTTCGCCCTTCTCCACTCCACGAGTATCCAATCGAGAGTTACTTCACTAATCAACAAGCTCCCTTTCAGCGGTGAGAGAAAACCGTTATACCAATGCTGTACATTTTTTCCGACACTAGCTAGATGTCGAGGTTCTTTCCTTCGGGTACAACTAACCATTATGTTTTATGGCCCAAGGCCCCAACATAACAAAACCTTGTGGTTTTATGGCCTAATCACATAAACACGAGTCGCTGACATTTTATTTTCCGACACTAAGCTAGTTGTCGCAGTCCTATTCTAGCTAGACCAATTACCACTTCACCAATGTATTTTAAGGCCTTAAAATACTAACCAACCCTTAATCAACCTCAAAAAATATTATACTCAATTGGCATCTACCACACTACTATAGATTGGAAGACATGGTACTCGAATCTATATGTAACAAAATTACAAAGGGACTAACTAGACTACATAACTTCGGATCTTGAAGATGGACCGAAGTTCTTCTCTTGCAATTAGGGAAGAAGGGAATGTTAGATAGATTGGTTACTTTTATACAAAGATTATACTATGTTAGTGTCATAGATATTTTAGAGAGCAGAAGGGGATTTTAGAGAGAGAAAAGTATTTGATAAAATCTGTGCAAGAGGTTTTTAATTTTCAGCAAGGGTGTTGACTTGGGAATCTCTTACAATGGTATTCTCATTGCATTTTGATTTTGGACAAGTAGTCTTTTTATAACTTGATTGGTCTGGACACTGTTGATCTGGGTATTTTTGTTTAGGATATTGCATGGAGTCTTTGTATGTGTCTGCTTTCGGCTTTTTTGTGGATTCTTGGTTTGTTCTTTTGTTGTTGTTTTGTTTGTTTGTGGATTTCTCTGTGTTTTGTGTGATCCCTGTAGCTGTATGGTTTTTGATATGTACTCGGTTCGATTTTTGTGGTACCTTGGGGCCTAGTAGTTTGTGTTTGATCTTATTAGCTCTCGTTTATTTGTTTTTTGCTTGGTCTGTTCTGTTGTGTAATTGTATGCTTTTTTTTGGTTTTTTGGTGTCTGGTTTGTTTTGGTGTCATTCTGGTTTTGTTGGTTGGGTGGACCAGTATTTATAGCCTGGGATTCTCCAACGGTCAGCTGGGGGCGGTCCCGGCGGTCCCTTATATATAAGAGGGCCGCCTAGGCCCTAAGGGGGCCGCCCCTAGACTGACGCTCAGATTTTTGTCTTTTTGTGAGGAAGGTTTATCTGACTTAGCTGGCAGCAGTTTTGGAGGGAAATTTTGAATTTCAAAATTTTATGCTTTTAAATAAAACTTATTTTTATTTAATTAAAACTATTTTGTGTATTTTTATAAAAGTCTAGTTTTATAAATATGATGGTTTGAAGAAAAATTATTTTTTGTTCACTAATTAAGTTTTATGATTTGTTTATCATACTTGCGTGATTTACGTTCAGGTGTAAACCAATGTCCCTATTGATTGCATACTTGAGACGTCAAGAGATTTTGATTGCCATGTATGCATTGTTGATTTGTGATTACGAGTAACTTGCGCACTTTACGTCTCGTATTACAAGTCGCATGTTTGTCATCACCAAAACATAAAGAGATCGTATAGATTAAATATCGTAATATTTGCACTAACATTAATTAAGCATGTTAGGAAACATTTAGCCATTATAACATTTTCTTTTAAGAAAAACATAAAATTTGGGTTTCGTGTGTACGGTTTTGGATCAAAATGGAAAATGAGCATGAATTGAGTTATGAAACTTTAACAAGAGTTTATTTAGGATCATATGAAATTATTAGGGTGTCGTATAAGGTCATGAAGATCATAGAACCTGGGTTTGAGCTTATAGCTTGAAAACGGGTCGAAATCGAGACTTTTAGCTTCGTACGCCTAGAATAATGACTCCCGGGCTTCTTTTCTTGGTTTCTTTTGCTTCACTTCTGTTCTTGAGACTTATTAGGACCTCTTAGGATCTTCTTAGAGCAAAGGATTGCTGCTATGATGGGTTATAGAGGAGGAAGTGGGGGATGAGTTGAATGAATGGGTATTCATGGCTATTTATAGGCGAATTTCACCCTTGGTGCCCAAAGAGACTTAGAGACCAGGTTAGGACATGTGTACCAGCTAGAGGATGATGTGGTAAGGCTATGGATTGAGTATTATATGCTAGAATTAGCTAGGAATGATGTGGAGGAGTCCTTGTGGCCGCGACTGATTATGGTGCAAAAGAAAGAGATGTGGCCAAAACTTCCGGGACCAGAAGTGACAAAGAGCTGCTGGGTAAGACTGCTTCCAAGGAAGGAGAGTTGTCATAGAGGTGCTTGATCACATGGTTACTTGATAAAATGAGTGAAAATGAGCCAAAAAGGTACGGGTCCAAATAGGCACGTTTTGAGTTTTTAAGCTTCAATTTCGAGTGCATTGATTTAGAAATGATTGATTATGATTTGTAAGTCTTGTATTAAGAGTTAATAACACAATTCGATTAGTGGTTTGGGTTTTAAAATGAGAAAATGGGTCAAAACAAGAAAAAGTGTGTCGCGGGTTTAAGTGAAGTGGATTAGGGCATGGTTTGGGTTTTTAAGCTTGGAATTCGAGTACCTTTGATTAGTAGTGATAGATATATGTTCACAAGGACTTTGTATTAAGAATTAATAACAAGAATTGGTAGGTGGTTCGGGTTTAAAATAGGCAATAATGAGTAAAGGTCAAATGCTCTCATTAGGGCACGTTTAGGGTTTCTTGGATTCATTTTGTGTATAATTGAGATGAAATGATGAAATGATGATTGTATATGATTAGTAATGTTGTAAAATAAGTTATTACAACTTATTTGAGGGTTGGTTTAGGTTTATGATGGATAAATATCAAGAAACGGGTCATGGTTTAGAAACTAGCTAGGTTTTAGGGTTTAGGGTTTTGAATTAGGGTTTTGAGTGTAAAAATATGTATGAGAGCTTATGAGTAGAATAATTATGGTTTACACATTGTATTTTGAGTGTACACAAGTGGTGGTTGAAGTATCTAGATTGAAAACGGAGTGAAACTGAAAGGCTATTTTATAGGATCCATGCTTTTAAATGACTTTATATTGAGCTTTTAGAGACTTGTACTTACTTGGAGGGAGTTTATATTTCAAATGAGATGTTATATTACTTGTACTTATGCTTTAGTAACTTGTGCATTCACTTTAGATATTAACTTCTTATGAAATTAGGGTTTTAGAGGTATCACACAGGTTTAAAGGCACGTTTTTTGATATAATGTTGCAATGGTACATTATATGGTAAATATACTTGGTAAAATAGATTGATGAGTTTGACTTGACATGTTATGTTGTTAGCTTGAAAAAACATATATGAAGATAAGGAATGATATAGGTAGGTTGCGTGACTGTGCTACTTTAGTTATGCAAAGGTTCTACCTTGGCATATTTGAGATATTTGCAATTGCAGTAAGGTATAAAGCGGAATATTTCCCCGTAGAATTGTGATCATAATAAAATAGGTTGATTTTGCATTTGATGAAAATTCTGGGTTGTTATAGTCTCCACCCCTTACAGAAATCTCGTCCCGAGATTTAGTCGGATGCTGGAGAGATGTCAAGGAAAGATTTATGATATTGGTATGGAGAGTTGCTTAATCATGTGGGATACAGTTCCATGAGTGAACAGATGATTTGAAGGTATAATGATAATGTTTAAGTGTATGAAAAGATATTTGTACAAATGGATTGAAAGAAACTTGTTTGTACGGGTTTGTATATACTTTAAGCATATTATTTATTATTTATCACTTACAAAGAGAATGCGTCCAATAATCCTTGTAACATGAAGAATTTATAATTTATAGTTCGGAGATTTATAATTTCTTATTCAAATGAAGAAGCGTCCTAATTCATTTCAATAAGATGATCATAAATCATCTTACCTAAACATAAAACATGATATCGAAATGGTAAGGTGTAGAAAATGATATGATCATGAAAGGTAAGAAAAATACTGAGATATTAATTGTACTGACGCCCATATAGTCGAGGATGATAATTTATGTTTCAAAAGTATGTGGAGATGTATTCAGAGTTGAATAATAGATTGGAATTGACATATGATTGTCGAGTTTTGATTATTCACAGATATAACTAAGATGCTATCGGACTTCATCACTTTATTATTAATTTTACATATGTATCTTTACATATGAAAAAGAGTTGATACTTATGCTAAGTATCTTGTAGTATGATTCTAGATGAAAGCAAAAAATGACAAGGATTGTAGCTTGATGTTTGGGGTTTTCAGATTGAAAAAGATTCTGATGAACTTGAACATTCTCGAGAGTTGTTTCTAGGGTAGAAATCCTAAAGTGAATAAAAGCAAGCTTATCTCTAAGTATGCTTTCTTGTGGCCCTGTTGTTTACTTTTGAGCACTGATTCGCATAATGTCCTTTCTTTCCAAAGGTATTACAAGTTACGGATATTGTTTGTAGGTTGTTTCTAGTAGTTGGTCTTTTGTTTCTGCAATTCTTGGTCAGATGTCCTATCTTGTTGCAAGTTTGACACTTGATAGTGCAAGGACCTATATGATGTAGGGTGCATCTTTCACACAAGGGACAATTTCTAGTATATCTATTGGTGGCAGTATAAGTTCTGAAGGTTTCTTGTCTTTTATTCTGCTGTCGGTGGTAATCATAGTTATGGTTGTTATTGTTATAGTTATTCTGATAGTTGTTGTTGATGATGTTTCCCTTTTCCTCAAGCTTTCGTTTGTGATCATTGGTTTCTTGCACAGAATCATGCTTTATTATCTGATCCATTAATCTCTGAGTTATGTTGATGGCTTCCTCTAAAGTTTGAGGCTTCGAGGCAGTAACATTTCCTTCAATACTTCTGGGTAATCCACTGATGAAGACTTTCATAAGTTCTCTCGATTGTTTCGATTCCATGTTTGGCATAAGACGGCTATCCTGGATTCTCCTAATGTAAGTCTTAAGGATCATTTCCTTTTACAACCAAGTTGTAAAATTCGCTCTTCCATTCTTGTCTTCGTGCCCGAGGGCATTATTATTGTTTTAAGAGCCCTTTTTAATTCGGTCCAATGTGATTTGTTGGCTGTTTATTCCATTAGGTTAGCGTATGCATTCCACCTGGACAGGGCAATCATAAGTTAATGGTACAGGTAGCAAATGTTACTTTGTTTTCCTTGGCACAGTTGCTACGAAAAAATACCGATTTCAGTTCCGCTTCAAACCAGTGTTGATGTGTGGGGGCGGGGGGTGATTGTGAGCCAATCTGTCCTTTCGTACCATGTAAGTAAGAAAGGTTGACAGCTAACGAAACTTACTTTATTGTTTCCCGTTTTTGCCTACAGGTGTTCCTGTAGGTTCCGGTTTTCCTTTGTTGTTTTGTGTTCTGTTGGGATTACTAGCACTTGCTATTGTTGCAGCTTGTGCTTTCAGAGCTGAGGAATTGCCATTAGTAGTCAGTTGCTGGATGGCAGCTAAAGTTATGGCTGGTGTTTCGGATGTTGACGTCCTTTTGGGAGGAATTCTATCAACATAAGACAACACATGATAAGAATGATATTACAAGTTTTGAAAGGTAATACTTAAAGCACCAATCCCACACCCAAAAAATGTGTGTTGCTAAAAATGCTTAAAGAGTAATGCTTATTTTTGAATTTTAAGCACTTATAAGCATCTAGAGGTTATGGTATGATTCATAATGATGGAGACGGAGATAGTGATGCAAATGATGGAGATGATGATGAAAGAGAGATAAGCTGGAAATAAGGTACGAAACGGGATTCCTTTGTATAAAACGATCTTGATTGCTTGTTACTGTACATGTCAAAGATTTGTCAAGCGTTTTTTTATTTATACACAATCCCGTGGTAGTAAAGCTATAAAATGTCTAAGTTTTGTTGACTTTCCTCATAAAGATCTGCCTGATTGTTTGGATGACGAGCTTGTGATCTCCTCAATCGGATTTCGTTAAGATTGGAAGTCTGTAGTGAGCAAAGGCTAAATTTCATCCTTTTGCCCTAATTGCTTCTTGTGAAGTTTGATAATCTGAGTACGGATTCTCTTAAGTTCGGTCTTTAGTTCGTTACCATTTCTTTGTATGATCATTCTATTAATATGTCCTTCTTCCATTTTCTTAATGTGGTGAAAAGAGAGTTCATCTAAGTAATTTAAAATATCTTCGATTTGGTTCTCACCTCATGTTGCTTCTGATGCTTCTTAATTGAACTTTTTCTATTTCAAATATTTGAGGTGGGGTGGTAGGATAGTATGGATTACATCCCAAGACCCTGCCCTTAGGGAATTAGGATGTTATTAGTAGGAGGTTTTAGGATGTTAGTCTTGAATTTCTTTTTTAGGAGAAGGAGTCTTAGGAGATTCAGGAAGGTTTAGAAGGAGTGATAGGTAAAAGGGAAGGATTTATTTTAGAAGGTGTAGGAGAATTTTATAGGAATGGTCGGGTTAAGGACGTTGAGGAGTTTGGCCGCTTCCTTGGAGTCACTGGTATAGGAGTATGTAGTCCTAATAGGGATTAAGGTTTTGAGGTTAGGATTATTGAGGATAGGAACCACTAGGACTCAGGTTAGATATCTCATTTAGGAGTTTAGTCAGGTCAGGAATTATCCAGAGTTGTATTAAAGGGACTTTGAGGTTAGTAGGCTTCATAAGGAGGTAGGGGCTATAGGATCTTTAAGACACCTTAGGAGTTGGACAGGAAGTTATTTAAGGAGTATAAACTGAGGACAAGATGGTAATACAAATTTACTGTTGATTCCGAGATGAATTAGATAACTTAATTGAGGAAGAAGATGGGGGATTCTTAGGTGGTAATAGTTCTTCAGGAACAAAGAAATATCGGGGATCAAATAGTAGTGATGATGGTAATACCAGAGATGGAGTTAAAACAGCTGGTGGAGTAATAGGATCTAGTGGTGGAATAGGTGATTCGTTAGCATAAAATGCTTGTACGTCCTTTAAACAAGGATTATTGTAGAAAGGTGAGATCACTGATGGGATTATATTAGAGTTTTCCGAAGAGTTAAAAGAAATGCTTCCTGATGAAGCTGGGAAATAATCCGATGATACCGAAGTATAGTTAAGAATATTCATAGAAGAAAGAGCATCCTCAATATCAGAAGTAGAGTGGTTGGGGGAAGACATCGTTCTGATAACAACCCAATCGTAAATAACATAAGTTATTTATGGTATAATATAGTATAATAGTTATGTATCTTTACATATTGTTCCGGAATGTAGTGGCACGGAGGACTTTGATGGCTAGAAAAAGAAATGTGGTTATAGTTAAGGTTTTTGACCTTGTTCTCTATAACCATGGCTTTGATACCAATCTGTAACACCCTTATTTTTACAAATGTAGCAGCGGAAGCTAATCTGGGGTATTACTTCATGGATACAACAATCACAATCATAGAAAACGACTCAAAAGAGACGTTGTTCGAAAGATACGTTATCATTCATTTAAAATCAGAGTTTTACAACAGCAGGTCCCAAAATCTAGTTACATACAATGAGAATGATAATAAGTTTTAGCCATCTTTATGTCCATGCCACTCCGTGCCATAAGTTGCTCAATTACGTGAGATAAACGTGTGCTATAAAGTCAGCACAATGGTTCGTAAATTCATTAGGTTTGATTTAAATATGTTAAATACATAGTCATCATAAGTAATTGTTTATCAAAAAGCAGCTTGAGTGTCATAGTAATGCGTTATAGTGTGGTATTGGGTTACATTGTTATACACCCGGTATTTGTAATAATTGCAATGAATACAATTATCATGGGAAAATGGTATTGTGTTATTGTTATTATTATGGTCATGGTCTCGTCTAAGCTCATGGCACACAAATGACTTGCTGTTTGATATATTACCCAGATTGATGTGATATAATATATTTAATTATATTATATATAATATATATATTTATAATATATTTATATTATATATATAATTATCTATTGATGAGAGAGAGAGAGAGAGAGAGATAATGGCCCACGATGTAGGTACTTGCCACATACCTATGAAATTCAAATATAGTGTGTTTGGTTACCTATCCGGCTAACACAAACAGGATTCGTCAATCCCGATAGATCTATCCACAATATTCGCGTTCACCCATAAGTGATTAATGGTCCATGATAATGAGGGACTTTTGGCATATAGTAACTTAGACATTAATTGTAATGGTATATCAGGATAGCATATAGTCTGGAAAACACTTGTATTCGTAATTTATAGCATGTATCCCCCTCACGGGTTTATGAAAACATTAAAGAGATTAAAAGTGAGGCTATGAACTCACTAAGTCTTTGAAAAGTAATCACATTGTTATAAGATAAACGAGTATGTAAAAGAGTTTGTAACAAGCATGTATCCCCCTTGCGGGTTTATAAAACATGTAAATAAGTAAAGGCGAGGTTATGAATCTCACCTGATAGGTAGTTGTAATAAATATTCCAAAATAAAAGCTGACGACCTTATCACAATCTTAACAGGGAAGGTTGATATAGCAAAATGATAGTAAACAGCCACGTCACGCAACCTGAGTAAATATGTCAAGTCTTAGGAAGATTGTACTCTAGAATCTTGGTTCAGAGAGTTAGGAGTTTGATTGGAAAGTTTGGAATTATTGTATCACCGTTCGGGCCATTCATAAATTCAGAAGTTCTTGCTGTAAACGTTTGAGGGAGCTAGGACACTTTTAATTCGTAAAACCCTAACTACATCAGTATCAATAACGTAATACCAAGATGAAAAACCCATTAATATGAAGCTCCCTATTATTGTGGTATGATATGGATCCGCGACCTGATTTATAAAAGCACATCGATGATGAATGATATAATAGTTATAACATAAGCGGTTTTAAGCGTTTTGATCAATATCTGGAAATGATAAGCACGACAAGCGTTAATTAAAGTTATGTCTTGTAATGTTTTGAATACATTTTTATACTTTTTCAAAATGTTACATTTTAGACCATTGAGAATGAAAAGTGGCAAAATATACCCTTGGAGTTTGCACTTTTACGAGTTTGGTCCTTCATGTTTAAAAGATATACAAAGTAAACTTTGCAATTTGTAAAGTGACATAATAGACCCCTATAGTTATAACTTTGATAAAATGACATTTTCAGCCCCTTTAGTTATAAGTTTAAGAAAGTTATGATATATACCCCTTACATGGATAATATTTACAAAATAAGTCCGATTGCCCATGCAAGCTTATTTTAATATTCCAAAAGACATTTGCAGGTTATAGCTTATTAATATAAGCTAAAATATGAAGGTTTAACGCAACGAAAGTTTAAAATAACGATTCGTTAAGCTATGACTCAAAACGGGTCGAATTAGGGTTTCAAAACGTAAACGCGTGGGTTTTAAGTTCAAATTCCTTCAATAATTAATAAAGTGGTTATTTTAACATTAATTAAGCATGTTAGGAAACATTTAGCCATTATAACATTTAGTTTTAAGAAAAACATAAAATTAGGGTTTCGGGTGTACGGTTTTGGATCAAAATGGAAATGAGCATGAATTGAGTTATGAAACTTTAACAAGAGTTTATTTAGGATCATATGAACATTATAAGGTAGTAGTAGCAGGTATGAAGATCATAGAACCTGGGTTTGAGCTTATAGCTTGAAAACAGGTCGAAATCAGGACTTGAATTGAGTTATGAAACTTTAACAAGAGTATATTTAGGATCATATGAACATTATAAGAGTGTAGGAGCATAATTAGAACATTCATAACCTGGGTTTGAGCTTATAGCTTAGAAAACGGGTCAAAATCGGGACTTTTAGCTTCGTACGCCTAGAATAACGACTCCCGGGCTTCTTTTCTTGGTTTATTTTGCTTCACTTCTGTTCTTGGGACTTCTTAGGATCTCTTAGAATTCATATTGAGCAAAGGATTGCTGCTATGATGGGTTATAGAGGAGGAAGTGGGGGATGAAGAAAAATGAAGTGTTATGGTTCCTATTTATAGGTGAAATGATCTTGGTGACCAAGGTAAGCTTATGATCTGAGTTAGGACATGTTTAAGGGCTAGAGGGTGATGAGGAGAGGCTATGAGATGAGTTGTATAAGCTAGAAACTAGCTTTGAGGTGTTGTCTTGCTCTTGTGATGCCGTGTGTAAACAAGGAAGAAAAAGAGAACATGTTGCCAATTTTTGTACCAAGAACATGTAATATTTTTGTTATAGCAGGTGATTAAGCTGCTATGGAGCATGTGGGTGAGTCATGAGGTGCTTGATTACAATGGAAAGTTCTAAAATGGGTCATTTTGCAAGATTATGGGTCGCGGGTCATTTATGGCTTATTTAGGGTTTTCAAGCTTGTAATTCAGGAACATTTGATCAATAATGATGGATTAATGTTTGTAAGGATTTTATTAAGGATTAATAACAAGAATTGATAGGTGGTTCGGGTTTAAAATGGGCGAAAACGAGTAAACGGGTCCAAAGTTCCAATTAGGGCACAATTAGGGTTTCTTGGATTCAATTTGCATATAGTTGAAGTAAATGATGAAATGATGATTTTATATGATTGGGAATGTTGTAAATTAAGTTATTACAACTTGTTTGAGTATTGGTTTAGGTTTACAATGGATAAAAACAAAGAAACGGGTCATAGTGTAGTATTTAGCTCGGGTTAGGGTTTCTGAGTTTTGAATTAGGGTTTTAAGAGTAAAAATGTGTATGAAAGTTTATGAATAGAATAATTAGGGTTTACACATTGTATATTGAGTGTAGTATCTTGCACACAAGTGATGGTGAAGAAATTAGAATGAAAACAGAGGTAAAACGGCTATTTTGGAGATCATGCTTAATGACTTGTACATTGAGCTTTTAAAGACTTGTACTTTGACTTGGAGGGAGTTTATATTTTAATTGAAATGTTATATTACTTGTATATATGCTTTAGTAGCTTGTACATTCACTTTAGATATTAACCCTTCATAGAATTAGGGTTTAGAGGTATACGATAACGGTTTAAAGCCCGTTTTGATTTAACGTTGCGAATGGTACATTATAGGAATAATGTACTTTGTAATAAGGATATGATGATATTGACTTCACATATTGTGATGTTTGCTTGACATATATGAAGATAGAATGTCCATAGATAGGTTGCGTGAGCTTTTCTACTTTAGTTATGCAAGTTACATTGCTTAATGAGATATTGACAATGCAAGTAATGTAATAAAGAAAAAAATTTCCCCGTACAATTGTGATAATAGTAAAATAAGTTTTGCATTTGATGAAAATTCTTGGGTTGTTATACACGCCTCAACATTTTCCTTGTTTGTGGTTTTGAGTCTTCACATTAAAAAGATTTACGGTATCATGTTCTACACTTCACAATTTTTTTGTTATCAACATATTGTTTGTTTGTCTCTAGTAGCATCATACTTAAGATATAACAACATCTTTTGATAAACAAATTTAATCAGATTTATGCCTAAGTGATAAAAAGAAAGGTAAGTTCCTAAGAGATGGATGGGAGAGAGACTTCCAAACTTACCAAAATCGACATTAGTTATGCTTTGCATGGACAAAAACAACTATCCTCAATAAGACTCGACCTGAAACTGATGATACACGGTATGAAATAATCAATGACTCATTAGGAAGGTACCCTCACGGATCAACTGTCGCATCTTGGAAAATGCATTTCAAAATAGTAATGCCACAAACCATGGAATACTATAAAGATAACATTACAAAGAGTAACTCCTAGTAAATATAAGATGATGATTGAGCATGGTTCATGACTCCAAAACTTTCACAAGGATAAAATATAAAGCAAATGTCAATGATGCAACTTACTTTCTACTTATGTCCGTTCTGGTTTAAAACCTGTGACAAAAGAAAAATTCCTTATTGTTATAATGGTACATGTTTCTCACTTACAGAAAATTGGGAGCTAAGAAAATACGCGAGTGTTTGTTGTGGTATTGTGATGCGATTAAGTTAGTATGACTCGTACTAACCACCATTTGTATTCGGTGTCCATTACAAATAACTTATTTTATCATCTTATATAATTATTTTGTACCACACGCAGAAAAAAGGTGTCGTTGTGAGAGATCATGGTTGGAGAAGAAAATCTTATAATCATTTAGGCATCTTAATCATCAAACTAAATAAATTGATATTCAAAGCATTGTCGCTTGTTTTGGTAGATTAATCTAGTTATATGGTCATACAATTTAATACAAATACATTCATTCAAAGAGTGTATTAACATGATTAGATTCAAAGAAAGGGAAAGTTGAAATAACAATTAAACATATTCACAAAACATCAAACTTCTTCGGTTACAATGTAATTCCTTATTTTTTGACGTCTGGCATTTTACGCTTTAACAACTTCATCACCACCCAAACATCAAAAAAGATTATACGAATCAACACGATCACCCCACAAGCCAACATCTAAATCAAAAAAATCCAAATACTCATCACATCCACATAGATATCATGTGAAGCCATCATCCCCAATGACTGCATATAAGTAGCCACCATAAAAACGAGCGTAAACATTGTTGCAATGGTAAGCAGCCACATCAAGAACTTGTTCCTTAGTAGAAATCCACATATCAACAAAAGAATTATGGCCAAAGATAATATCATTTGGTACGATATACATGACAAAACTATTATACCGGTTTGTGTCTGCTTCGGCTTGAACTGCACAACCATTTTGAGTGTCTATAATGCTTCGGCTTGGACTGCACGATCATTTTAAGTGTCTATAACAACTCCACCTGGTGGACTTATCTGTGCGTGGAATGCCATCCCGACTACAACCAATGTGACAAGTATTAGAATCCCACGTTGCTTTTTGAGCCAACTTTGATTGTTGTTCATACAACGAGCCCATGTTCTAGCTAGTAACCCATTTTGTTGTAGTTTAGGAAAAAGTGTTGCATACCCACACCATACGAACCTACGTTCATTTCCTACGCATCTTTACAAATGATGCGAGGGAATGGAGATTCGTATCAACTAACTTACAAGCTACATACACTACAATACTAAAGTTACATTGAAGACCCTATACTAATGATTTACACTTTTTTTGTTCCAACAACTCCTTCCTCTTTTCTCTCCATAATTCAAATGAACCTAAAGACTTAGGGTTAGGGTTTCGATTTGTCTTTACCATATGAAAAACATCGGTTGTTCGTTGCAAGATTGGGGGTCAAGAACTAGCATTCGGGTGATAAACCATGACGTGTAGTGTGAATACACATACATGTAATCTACTTTGATTGCTCTATGAGTTTCATGGGTTTCGTATAGATTCAAAGGGGAATACAAGATCATTGTTAAGCTCTATTATAATCAACTGATCATGCGACAAGAAGTATAATGCTTGTTATTATTTGATTAAATATATGTATCATATGGATCCGTGTTGGTGAACTTTTCCCGTTGCGCTTATATATTTTTAGGATTAATTTCATATTTTCCCCTTACTTTCATGATTAATTTCATATATACTCAAAGTACAACTATTGAATGCATAATGTACAATGTTTTAAAGCATGTTTGAGTAAATATAAAATTTCCACTTATAAGGAGGGGAGATATGAAATTGCCCTATTTTTTATATATGTTTTATATTGTAAAACTCCAACAATGTGTTAACTAATATTTCTATTTCATACAAAGTGATTGTTTTTCTAAGGTTTATAAGTATACTCTTAAATAAAAAAAAAAGTAGAGTTGACTATGAGATTGATGTTAGAAGCAGTGAGGAATACCTGATGAATATTGAACTTCAAGAATGAGCACTCCTTGCAAATTCATAAGATTTTATAAAAAGAAAATTTTAAAGGTTAAGTGGAACATCTTTGAAAAAATTAAGTGTTATAAATGTAGAAAACTAGGTCATTTTGCTAAAGATTGTTTTTCTAAAAACATCCTTACCCTCAAATCAATCATCACGATCTCATCAATCCTCAGGTTCAAATTTTCAACCTAAACTCATTACCTCAGCTCAACATTTTTAAAACAATCAAAATGAACCAAAAGTTCAAAAAGACTATAGAGTTGAGTATAAAAAGATGAAATCCAAATTGCACTCTTTGAAGTTAGTCCTTTTGTTTCTCAATCTTCAAAAACCTCTCAATCCAAAAACAAAGGTCTTGTTTTCGAAACATATAATTGGGATGAAGAAGATTAGGAATTGGTTAAGGTTAAGTTAATGATGGCTCTCTCTAATGATGAACAACTAGTAGTGGGAAAGAACCATGCTATAATGGTAAATGGGCCAACATAACCAAATGAGAAAGGTAAACATAATTCTATATATGGATGATAATGTTGAAAGTCTTATTTGGACTATATAAATGTTGACCTTAAGTTTGTTGAAGAGCAAAGGATAAATTTGTTCTCTAAATATAACAAACTTGTTTATGAATTAAATGCACTTAGAGATGGATTATTAGTGCTTAAACAAGCTAAACTAAATGTCCTTACATTTCAAAATCATGTTATAAAAGAACAACATAAGGAAGAAAAGGCCATAAATGAAAAATGGCTAAATAGTTTAAATAAGGTAAATAAGTAATGTATAAGTGATGATCAAATCTCTAATCTGATAAAGAAGGTTTTAGGAGATAGTCAACTCACTGAAACATCCTCTAAAAAGGATACAAACGAGTCCTCCTTTATCCCATCTTACTTAGGATTTGATCAAAAGCCAAAGATTGGATTCAAAGACCTAAACGTAAAGGCAATATGTCTAATTTCAACACTGGTCGAAGTCACGCTGTTAATGAAAGCCAAAAACTTTCTGAGACACCCACTGACACTTATCTTATCGCAACATGGTTGTTGCGCTAGAAAACACGTGTCCCTGCCTCATTCGACTATGAAGTAGTGCTTTATACACCATGCCTAATACATGAATACGTTCATGAAGCTACAATTGAATGTAATAGAATCAAGGATGGCACGACGCATGCCATCCATGTCTCCTCCTTTGGATGTCCACCACATGAACTACCCTTGGCCCTTGGATCGCATTTTTTGGTTTGCACGAAACCCTAGATGCATCCCTATAAATACAACAACACATGTGTGTAGGTGAAGAGAATATGCATGTAATATGTGTTTTCTTTTATGTAAGATAAAAGCTATATATAGGAATGAATGGAAAAATATCTACTAAACTTATGGTTGTGAATGAAAGGTTGCTCTATTAATGAATAGCTTCATTTTCCATTCTCATGATTCATACAATAAAAGAAAGATTATTCGATAAACACAACTTGCTTCATCCTTTAATCTATATATTATTTGAACTTTTGTCACCATCATTGCCATTTTATGTGTTGGTGGTTCCAAACAATGGTGTAGATTTTATGCTTACAGAAAATCTTACATTATATTCTTACTATTTGTTCTTATTACAACATCATGATGTTGTATGAGCTTTTTCTTACTGGATAGTGTAGTAGTGTGAGTTGACAACACAATTCATACATATCCTGATAATACATATCATTGCTTTCTTAATTTCCACTTCAGTAACATCTTTTATCAAACCATTAGCTTCATGGTCACTAATGATCTTGTTTAAAAATTACATTAGTGTCTGCAATTTTCTTTACCATACTGCAAGTCCCTAAGAAACTTTGGACATGTTTGACAAAGTGAAGTGAGACATCTTCACCTTCAAATCTCTTTCCTTTACTATACTGCATTACTCCATGTTAGAGTTAATATCAAAATAAAGTTGAAAATAAGAAAAGTATAAAACTTGATGGACCAAAACTTAAAAACATAGAAACTAAAGTAGCAAAGTAAACCCATGTATCTATGTCGTCTTCAACCTCATTCCTTAAATAATACTATGTTTAAGAAGATAGTTAAAATTAAAGAAGATAGTTTCAAAGACAAGTATTTTGGATGGGATCTTCTGCATGATATGCAACATGTAAAGCCTATGTTTAGATTCAGGGTACTCAGCAGCAATAGCCTTTCGCATCTCACCATCTTGATCAGTTACAACTATATTAGGTGCATGAACAAACACTTTCCTGAACGCTCTAAGTGACCATCCATGTAACCCTTGCCCTTTTCTGTGATTTGAATGTTCTAATTTAGTCCTTCGACTATCTTACGTTTGTCAGTTTTATTGGAATATGTACCGTGTTGACGGTGGTGAATTTATAAGATTTGAGGTATTTTATGGTTTATTGTGTATAATAAGCCTTATTAAAGGGTATTATTATATTGGTTATGTTCCGGGTGGTTTGACCCGTGAATTGTGAAAAATGCTAAAAACGAGTCCCGACACGTCCGATAATGTTCAAAATGATTTTTGGGAAGTTTAATGTGGAAGTGAGTCGTGTAAATACTCTAGGTTATGGGAAAAGTATTTTTAAAGTGAATAAAAATACTAGGAACCTTCAAAAAATATTTTTGAGTCAAGGTTTTTGAGTTTTAAGTGAACCGGACACAAAAACGACATCCCGAACCTCCCTATGATTCTAGAGCCGGTCGAGACAAGGAGGAGACCAAGTTGGCTTATTTTTATCACCTTGGTCTCTTGTTGGTACTACTATTTGGCATATATGACTTTGTTTACATCCAAGACACACACACACACACATCTCATTGTAGCTTTAAAATTAAGCACACACCTCCTCTCTTTTCTCTCTTGTTCGTCCAACCTAGAACACACACACACTTTATTTTTCAATCTTTGATCAAAAACATGAAGATTCAAGAGTATTTGGGTTGATTCTAGCGTCCGGGTTATTGTTTAAACTACGTTTGGGTAGTCGGTTCGCGTTCGTTCTCGCTTTCAAAACCCTCTTTGTAAGTTTTATAAATTTTAATCTAACTTGTACTTTTAGGTGTTAAATGATGCGTAGATGTTAGTTGTACGGTGCGTTTGTTAAAAATCGAAAATGAAAATTTTGCGAAAGAAATAAAAGGATGTGTTTGGGTTCGAAAGTGGATGAAAAGAAAAAGGGGTTTTGTTAGTTTTGATATTGTGGTCGTGATGGTTGAAAAACATTTATTGCTAATTAGTTTATTTTGGATAATAGCTTATTTAGCTTATTTATAAGCACTTTTCGGCTTATTTTGGGCTTATTGTGGTTCGAAGACCACAAGGAAGCAAGTATATGTGTTTTTAGTTATTACCCTAGTATGTCATAGTTTGTGGACTATTTTTATAGCTTATGGTGATAACCAAATATGATACATAGCTTATTAGCTTATTTTTAAGCTTATGGAATTTGTTTTGGAGCTATTGGGCTCACGGCCCAATAAGCCTCAATAAGCCATGGCTTATTGAATGCTTATTGTGGTCCAGGTTACTTTGTTACTTATTGTTTTGGACTTATATTTACTAATGGGTTTTGGTATTGGGCCTAAAATATATATTATACATATGAATATCTTAATGGATCTTTATTAAGCCTTAAGGCCCAATAAGCGTAAACTAGTCGTTTTAAGAGATTTGACGAACTTTTGGAAAGCGAAACATACTTATGAATTGATATTGGAAGTCGGTTGAGAAATACGTTTTGGTGAACATTGCGAAATATGGATTTTTGGGCACTTTGTTGGAAAATGATGAAATTGTGGAAAATTGTTTGAAATTAAGGTTTAAAACCTTGGAAAACGTTATATAAACGTACGGGTCATGTCGAAATTTCGTAAAAAGTCTATACTTAGAATTTTTACTCAAAACGTGATTTCTCAATTTAATAATAAAATATTATTATTTTATTATTTTAATAAGTCGACTAAAAGACGAAAATTATATTTTTTCGAAACTTTTCCAAATTGTTTAGTATAATTAAACGTTTCGTTTCTTATATTTTAAATGATGAATTAATGACAACTAAGAATACCGAATGGAAGTATCGAGATATATATAAGTATAAATTATCTTATAATACTTATCGATTATATTAGCAAGGTATAAGTATATATATTATACTAAAGTATGAGTTGGAAGTATGTTATTTTTGAATATAAGTTGTCAACCATCACACCACTGAAAACGTTAAGAATAACCATGCAACGCGCATCTGACCTCTATGCATCAAACCTGAAAAATGTTTTGGAAATAGATTATCTAAATGGAACATTAATTGGACTAGGTCGTGTTCGAACGTCGTTGCATTTGCTTGTATGATATTGAGTTTGCTGCTTGAGGTGAGTTCTCGTAGCCCAACTTTTTAAATCTTTTCCGTTGGGGGGAAATGATACTCAAATGTGTTTTGAACTGTTTTTCTGAACTGTGCGAAATGTAGTTTTGTTTTTGGGACAATTTATGTGCTTATGACTGCTATGTGAATGATATGTGTTGGTACGATATGCTGTGTGGAACTTCTGTGTGGGATTTATGAACTTCGCCCTATATATAGCTCTAGCTGGTAGGCTTTAGGTGCGGTAAGACATTCGGGGTTGCGACCCTAAGAGCGGTGGTACACGCTGGTGATAAGACTAGCGGGGATGCTAGGTCTTGGTACATGATTAGCGGGGATGCTAAGTCATGGGTTTGTGATTGTTTGCATATATTCACTGTCATATAGCACAATTGTCCAACTGTTTGAAATATTGGCACCGCAACTGGGCTTCCTTCAAGCCTACGAGCTCACCAACATTATTGTTGACATTTTCGAGTATCATTTTCAAGTGAAGAGAATGATCGTTAAGGTTGAGATGTATGATAGCAGACTTTAAGTGTATCATGTATGGATCAGGTTTGAGAGGTCTTGCTTTGGAAGTATGTTATGGATTTGTTTTCTTGAGGATTGATGTTTAAGATTGTTTGGACCCCTGTGTGGGCATTTGGATTTGTAAGTGACTATGTGATGTGTTCTTGTTGGGATTTCACTCAAGTTTGTACTTGAGGTGGATGATCTTCATGACACTTTTCATTAATGCATTTTAGAACTTCTCTATTTTGTATCTTGTGTTATGATTGGTCATTCTTGTCGCATACCCTTGTTTCCGCCTTTATCGGGGTGTGACAATCCATAAGCTTTTGTTGTTTCATTATTCAGGGTACTCAGCAACACATCTCCTATGATTGTCTATACCAGTGAAAGGTACAAAAACCATCTTGTGCCTGAAAAGGTATAAAATTATTAGAAAAATCAAAAGTGATAAAACATATGCAAAAGTATACAAAAAGAAATGAAATGAATCAGATGATTTTAAAATGTCAAAAAAATATACTTGTTTGTTTTGTATGTCGCATCAAACGTTACAATATCACCAAACTCTTTGTAATTGTACTATGCAACTTCATCAGCCCAAAATAGTCCGCACAGCTCGGCATTCTCAACAAAATAGTCAAAAGAAAAATCTTTTGTATATTGTTGCATATCTTCCATCCGAGTAATGAGCATTTGTGTTAGCCTCAAAATATTGAGTCGAACATGAAGTTCGTCCATTATGAATGTTAGTCTCGGTCAATCAATTAGTTAACGTTGTAATAGGAAAGTATCGGGAATCAAGCTCGATAGTTAATCTAATATTGTATATGTTTCGGGTTTAATCCCAAGCAAGTCCTGAGCCCGGTCCGAGTTATTTAACCCACACGTTTACTTAAACGTGACGGGGTATATATATATCTTTTCCACTTGGAAAAGATATCTAACCCTTTTCATTTCTAAGATATTTTTCCTAATAATATCTTTCTTTCTCTCTAACCTCTCTCTTGTTTCTCTCTCTAAAACCTTCATTTCTTCTTCTCTTTTCTTGATCGATTCGTGATTCGTTATATGTTATGAAGTGATAATCGGGATCTGACAATTGGCATCAGAGCTACGTGTGGATTCCTGGTTGATTATTGTGGTTAAATAAGCTCAAATTCGTGGCTTATTTTGTTCGAAAAATAGCAAGAAAAAATCAAAGTTTGATCTTTATTTGTGGTTAAAGGTGTTAAAGATTTATACTTTCGGGCTTAGAACTATCCCTTGCATCATTACTAGGTGGTTTTGACATCATTTCATAGCTTTTAAGAAAGTTTGATGATTATTTCTTTGCTGCGTTTTGACTCACTGAAGGGGTGTTCTTGATTGCGTTTTGCTTCATAGCTGCGATTTGCCCAAAGACTTCTTGCGTTTTGTCTCAAAGAAGTCATTGCGATTTGCTCTTGCGTTTTGTTGTTGCGTTTTGCTTATTGAAGACCATTTTGCAAGCAAGTACAAACGTTATGCTGCCCAAATCGCAACAAAACTTGCGTTTTGCCTAAAAGATCTTGCGTTTTGTTCATTGCGTTTTGCCTTAAAATCTTGCATTTTGTTCATTGCGTTTTGTCTCAAGATCTTGCGTCTTGTCCAAACATTGCGTTTTGCCAAGGACAGCTTGCGTTTTGTCTCAAGGTTGCGTTTTGTTCATTGCGTTTTGCCTCAAAATCTTGCGTTTTGTTCATTGCATTTTATCTCAAGATCTTGCGTCTTGTCCAAACATTGTGTTTTGCTCATTGCGTTTTGCCAAAGACAGCTTGCGTTTTGTCTCATTACGTTTTGCCTGAAGCTGCGTTTTGTCTATTTAGATTTGTCACCATTAACTCTTACGGGTTTAACTTACAAACAAGAACTTAAAAGACAATCAATTCACAACAAACAAACCTAAAACACAATCAATTACTCACTCACGGTTTTCTATTGATTTTGTAAAATCCCGTTAAACTCTTTATCGGTTTTAATCATAGACTTGTAAAATCCCGTGATCGGTAATTGTATTCAAAACCACAACTTCAATCACATCATATCCACTTAAGATCCAACAACTTTTACACTTCATAATTCATAACCATTCATTCATCATGTCTACTCCAGTCAATACATCCTCAACAGATAGTCAAATGCACAACAATATCATGGCAGCTGGTTCAAAAGATCGTCCACCAATGCTTGGACCAGGAAGATATTCACAATGGAGATCACGTTTTCTACGGTACATTGACACGAAACCAAATGGTAAGGGACTGAGAAAAAGCATACTATCTGGTCCCTACGTGCCATCTACTGTACTAGTTCAAGCTGTTGCTGCAACGGAAGGTAATCCTGCAATACAACAACATACAACAATTGAAACAGTATTGAACATGACTCCAGAGAACAAAGAACACTTTCTGTCTGAAAAAGAAGCAATTTTCTTGCTTTTAACTGGTATTGGAGATGATATCTATTCCACTGTTGATGCTTGTAAAACAGCGAATGAGATGTGGATAGCCATTGAAAGGCTACAACAGGGTGAATCATTGAACGTACAAGATGTAAAGACCAATCTGTTCTGGGAATTTGGGAAGTTTACTTCTCGAGATGGAGAATCCATGGAGTCGTATTACTCACGGTTTTACAAACTGATGAATGAGTTGACAAGGAACAACTTGCAAGTTACAACAATGCAAGTGAATGTTCAATTTCTTCAACAACTTCAACCAGAATGGTCAAGATTTGTGACGGTTGTCAAGCAATCAAAAGAAATAGACACCATCTCATATCACACACTTTTTGACATTCTGAAGCAGTATCAAAATGAAGTTAATGATATCCGTGCTGAGAGAATAGCCAAAAGTGCAAATCCATTAGCACTTCTTGCGGCTGCTCAACCATATTCAGATAATTACTATCAAGCACCAAAACCTCAAAGATCAAATGCAACATCATCTTCCACAAGACCAAGTGCATCTACCAGACACAAAGGCAAAGAGATCGCCAAACCAGTTACACCTCAATCTGAGTCAGTTTCTGAGGAAGACAGTGATCCTGAACAAGCTCAGAGGGATAAGGATATGCAAAAGAATTTGGCACTCCTTGCAAAGTATTTCAAGAAGCTCTATAAACCTACTAACAACAACCTTCTAACTTCTTCAAACTCCAAGAACAAGACTGAAGATACCACACCAAGGTATAACAATGTCAATCAGTCAGGGCAGTTTAGGAATCAAAGGACAATGACAATTGCTGAGGCTAGGGAAACTGTAGGCAGTCAGGTAGTGTAACACAATGGGATACAGTGCTTTAACTACAAGGGATTTGGGCACTATGCAAAGGAATGCAGGAAGCCAAAGCGGGTTAAAGACTACACGTATCACAAGGAAAAGATAATGATGTGTAAACAAGCTGAACAAGCTGATTGGCTAGAAGACACGGATGAAGAGATTGATGAACAAGAATTGGAAGCACATTATAGTTTCATGGAAAAGATTCAGGAGGTCTTACCTGAAGAATCCAGTTCTACTAATCAGCCATTGGAACAGGTACAAAATCATGATGAAAGTAATGTGTTTGCAAATGAAAGACGACATTCTGAGCAACCTGAATCCATTAATGACACATATGTTTTGGAGAAGGATGATAGCAATGTCACTCCTGATTCATCAAATATATGTAATAATGATAATCAGGTTGACCAAAATGCTGCAGAATGTGTTGATGAGCGTGCTGCGCTTGCTAATTTAATTGCTAATTTGACTCTTGAACAGAGGGAACAAAATGTTAAAGCAATTAAAGAAAGCAAACGCATCATTAACTCAAGAACTTAAGGAGTGCAAAACTAACCTTGATGAGACTAGTAGGGCTCTAGGGGAGGCTACTAGCAGTCGGGATAGTTGTCTGATTGCACTTCAGACCAAACAGACTGAGCTTGAGAAGTACACGGCCCTTAATGACCGAACGAGTGATTATAAAATACTTCAAACAAAGTTAAATGAAACTCTAGGACTATTAGCTCTTAAAGACATTGACATACAAGAGGGTTTAAAAACTAAAACCTATGAAATTTCAGTTGTCAATCAGAAACACGATGAGCTAGTCAAAAAGAGTCTGTTAACTAGGTCACAATTTGAAGGTCAACTCAAAGAGAAAAGTAAGGTTATTTCGGATTTAAAGGTTAAGGAAGGAAAAGACATTGACACGATGATTGAAATGGACAAACAAATAAAGTTTTTAAATGAAATTCTTTATAAACGCAATCAGTCAATTCAGACCATTCACATGTTAGCACCCAAATGCGCAACGTATAATGGTAGATCAACCTTTGCTAATCCAAAGTACCTCAAGATAGCTCAATCTGAAAAGCCTCGTTTGTATGAGATCCCATATGATACTTCTGATCCTGCAAACAGATTTTGCCCCAATGGGGAAGAGACAGTGACTCTTGAAAAGGAGAGTAGATCAAAATTGGATAAAGACAAAGTGAAACCATATGATTACACATATCAAAACAGTCTTTATGAAACTTTCAAACCACCATCCAAAACCTATCTTGATCAGTTGGAACACGCTAAAACAGTTAGGAAGACAATGTGGAGAAAAACGTTTAACAGAACAAAACCAAACATTGCTAAAACGTGTCCTTTCTACCCGTTTCTAAATCCATTAGTAAAAGTAGACAAGTTTATAACGAAATGACAAACAACTTCAATCATTTTAGAACAATTTGTGAACAAGCTTGGTCTAATCATACTAATAGTGCATTTCCTAACCCAACTGCTAAGAGTATGGAAGTTTTGATCAAAACCTTATTAATGCCTCTTTCAAACAAAACTATACTGGACAGTCATTGTTTTGTTCATGAACTAAAAACAGAAATGCATGACGATTTGGAGTACGTTAAATCCCTTGAAAAGGAGATTGACGAACTTGAATCAGAAAAGGCTGATTTTTCAAACATATATGATCTACTTCTCGAAGAGTGTGTGTCTAAAGATGTTACATGTTCGTATTTGCATTCTCTGTCTGATTTAAATGCTAATACTGAATTGCAATGCTTATATCTTCATAAAGTCAAAGAATGTGAATGTCTTGCACAAAAGCTCATATTAATGTTAACCCAATACACACTAAAACGCATTACTATAACACTTGCTTTTATAACAATTACCTATGAAGACATTGTATTCAACTATTACAATTTCAAAACCTATAAATTTACTCAACCCTTTAGTATGACTCTTTAAGCATGTTATCTTAGTAATTGATGCAACTTAAGGCAGGGAGTGGCACGAACTTGAAGATGGCTAAATTGTTTATCATTCAAACGTTATGTTTTCAAAGTTTTTGGGACCTACCTCTGGTAAAAACTCTAATTTTAAATGAGAAATGCAACGTGTATTATTAAACAACGTCTCTTTGAGTCGTTTCTATGCTTTTTAATTATGACTGTTGTACTATGCAGTAATACCCCAAGATTAGCTTCCAATGCTATATGAAAAATGGGGGTGCTTACAATATACACTTTTCTGGGTGAATTTATACACTTTGCATGGGATAATAAATCGTCATATGCTTGGGTCGAATTATCACATTTACTATGTGAATTAAACACTATGCCTCGAGACTTATACACTTTGCTTGGGAGAATTAAAAAAAATGACACTAGAAGTTCTTTGGAGCATAGTCAAAGCAAGATTTAAGAAGACAGAGCCAGTGAATTACATGGATAATTTCTTACTTCTTAATTTAAAGACCATATTTGAACATCATGTTGAAGATAGTGTATGGAAGAATCAACAAGGATTAGTTAAAGTGCTGAACTGGAAGCTTTATGATTCTTGTGGAGTTCATTATGTAACAATGCAGAACATACTTTATTATCTGTTGGTTAAGAAGGTGTATCCACTTACAAATCACACACTACATCAGATGTTCAATGATGTGAAGCTTCAAGATGATTATAAGTGTGAAATGGCATTTGAGCTTCTTAGTTGGTCAAGAAATAGCTTAAGGAAGGCTATGTATCTCAATAAAGTGTTTGGAAGCATCCTTCTGGTGATTAATGAAGCTTTTAATGAAGAAACTTGAAATTTTGAAGAAGAATATCAAGTTTAGGGGAGGATTGTTGGGATTAAAAGCCTTCTTGAAGTTACTGCTGCTCAGGTTAGAGTTACTGCTGCTAAGTAAAACTTAGTGTTGTTCAGTAATCTTAATGAAAAATATGCTAAGTAGTTAGTACTGCTAGTTACTACTGCTAGAGTATATTACTACTGCTAGTGTAACTTAGTACTAATAGTTACTATTGCTAGAGTATATTACTACTGCTAGTGTAACTTAGTACTGCTAGTATATGTTAGTACTGCTAGAGTAAAGTTAGTACTGCTGGTGAAGATTAAAGAAAATATTCAAAGTAGTTACTACTGTTTGTATATAGTTAATGCTGCTAGTGTATAAGTTACTACTGCTTGTTAAGAGTTAATGATGCTGGTATAAAGTTACAACTGCTGAAAGATTACAACTGCTGAAAGATAAAGATTGCTTAAAGATCAAGATTAATTATGAGATAAGGATTGTTATTTATAGAATAGATCTTTAAGAATAATCTAAGTTTTAGTAATATATTGTAAATTGACTAGGACTCCTTGGTGTATAAAAGGAGATCCTAGGGCATAAAGTTTAATATCTTTTGTTTTTAGTATCTTAGTCGTATAATTCATAGCTTCAAGGTTTTGTAACCCTAATACTAGGAGAGTATTCGTATTATTTGTAATAATAATATTGAAGCTTTTATTGTTGAATTATATTATTTTGTGTTACTGTTTCATTGAAGAATTCTTCTTATATTAAAGATTAGATTCCGCATAATCTTTAGTATTATCAAACAAAGTTTCTTAAACTAAGTTGTGTTAGATTTATCTAGCATAACTAATCCTTAAACAAGCTTAAGGAATTCGATCATTAGAAGTTAACTGGGATCAACAAGTGGTATCAGAGCTTGTTGCTTTGAGAAACTTTGCTAAGAAGACATGGATCAAGACTCAGTACATATGGTGTGGAGGAACAAGAAGATGTGAATCAGAAGTTCTTAAGAAGTCTGTCACCAGAATGGAACACACATACCATTGTGTGGAGGAACAAGCCTGAGATAGATACATTAAGCTTGGATGATCTTTAAAACAACCTGAAGATCTATGAACCAGAGGTCAAAGGGACATCAAGCTTAAGCACAAACACACAAAACATGGCCTTTGTGTCCTCAAAAGCACCAGCAGTACAAATGGAGCAGTTAATACTGCTCATGGTGTTACAACTGCTAGCATTCAAGATACTGCTGTTAACTTAACAACAATTGATAACTTGAGTGATGCTGTTATCTGTGCTTTCTTTGCAAGTCAATCAAACAGTCCACAAGCTTATTTGCTTATTTTAAATAAGCTGAAAATGAAACAGATTAAGCTAAGTGAAACAAAGGGGAAATAAGCTAAAATGCCTAAGAAACCAATAAGGTTCTATTCGGGTAAAGCTATTGGGCCCGTAAGCCCAATAAGCTCGAAATAAGCTTCAATAAGCTCACCGAGCTTATTTTAAGCTTAACAGCCCCATATGAGCTTATTAACGATACTTAGACTTATTAAATCTATAACGGACCTCTAAAAAGCTAAACGGACCTTAACGGGCCCAATAAGGCCCGTTAAGCCAAAAATAAGCTCGGATAGCTTATTTTGAGCCGAGATAATTTTTGTTGGCTTATTGGGACTAAATAAGGCCAAATGCCACTTGTCGGGTTTTAATTGGGATGAAAATGCGATTTTTACAAGTCGGGGGACTAAAACTGTAAAATGCCGAAACATGAAGGACTAAATTTGTCAAATTTGATTTTCAATAACTCCATGGACTATTCGTGTAATATTCTGAAACATGAAGGTTTAAGAGTAAACTATAAAAACCTAAACTATCCTTTTTAGAAACTTAAGGGACTAATTGTGTCATTTCCGAAACTAGAAGGTTTAAAATATAAATGTGTATATTTGTAGACCTAGGGACTAAAAGTGGAATAACTCGAAACTTAAAGGTATTTTAGCAACAAAAGTAAAATACTTGACAAATCGGTCGAACGGTAAGATACTCGGACATCGAGCGATTTAATAACAAGTTAATAAATAAAGTATATTTATTAATAATGATTTCACGTTTCCTCGAGAACATCGAAACTATAAACACAATGATCTAGGTGTCACCACACAAGTGATAACGGTATATATATATAAACTTAAAATGGGATTTAGTTTATACAATGAGTCGTTAGTTTAAATGTGTAAACTAAGACTTGACCGTACTTACTTAGGTACTTAACGGTGTGATTCACTGCTTACTTGGATACTTGTTATCATTCAGAGAACTACCGGCTAAGGTGAGTTCATAGCCCCATGCTTTATAATTATTTAAATGATTTACATCCTTGGGGTGAGAACATGCTTTGTTTTACAAACTGGACGCAAGTGTACTTTTATGTCATGATTACGTGTTTCCTAAGTTACCATAACACATTATGTCCCATGATCATAACTTTTAATGCATAGATTTAGTTGGAATTACATTGTCTGCGCGAATGTTATGGATAGATCTATTAGGGATTGACACCCCCTATCGGGTGACTAGGCTATCATTGGTGAACGAACGCAACCCTGTCGACTTGGGATGTTCAAGTTAGCACATCAATCACGGACACCAGTGGCAATTATAATAGTCTTTATGAAATTTTCAAAGCACCCTCACTGGAGTATCTTTAGGAAGACAATGTGGAGAAAACTGTTTGTTAGAACAAGACCAAACATTGCTAAAAACATTGCCTTTCTACCCGTTTCGAAATCCATTAGTAAAAGTAGACAAGTTTTTAACGACATGACATTTAACATCAATTAATTTAGAGAAATTGTTGATCAAACTTGGCTTAAACATACTAGTAGCTGTTTTCACGTGCCAACTGCTCATGATATGGAACTTTTGATAAAAACCTTATTAATGCCTCTTTCCATAAAATCTCAAAATGATATTTTTAGTTTTGAACATGAACTTAAAACGGAAATGCATGAAAATTTTGAGTACGTTAAATCCCTTGAAAAAGAGATTGACGAACTTGAATCTGAAAAGGCTGATTTTTCAAACATATATGAAAAATCATGAAATATAGGATTTGAAAGCTCAGTTTGAAAAGAAAACGGATCAAATGTATTTCGAAAAGAACGTGAACAATATCATGAAATATAGCATTTGAAAGCTCAAATGCAAGACAAGAACATTGCAATAAGTGAGTTAAAGAAACTCAACGGATTCCAAAACCATCAGTTTTAGGAAAATCGACTCCTTTTTCAAATTCTCCTGATATGAGAAGTTTTCAAACGAAAAAGTCGGTTAATAAAACTAATGTGTCAGATGGTTTGTTTAAACTAGTCACTAAACAAAATTTGCCTCAGAATAGAAACCAAGCGGTTCGAAACACAAATGTGCTTAAATCAGGAATGTATAGAATTGCCACTAGCACAACACAAAACAGAGAACCGCGGTTGCCTCATGCTTCTAGGAATACTAATCCTCACATGTCTAAATCTACAGGAGTAAATCACAGTACTAGTGTTAGCAGACCACAACTTAAGTGCTATCAAGTTAAAGATAAGGTCGTGCCAAACAATAGTCAAGTGAAGTTTAAAAAGAAGGAAGTAGAAGACCATCATAGGATTTCTAGTATTTCTAAGAAAACAAAGTCTGTAACTGCGTGTAATGACAGTTCAAACTCCAGAACTTCGAATGTGTGAATGCTGTTTGTGCTGAATGTGGAAAATGTGTGTTTAATTCTAATCATGATGCTTGTGTTTCTAGATACTTGAAAGACGTGAATGCTAGAACTAAGAAGCCTAATGTAGTGCAAACTAGAAAAGAGATAAAGAGAGATGAGTTGATTTAGAGAGAGAAAGAAGAGAGAGAGAGAGAGATGAGAGAAAATAGAAAAGAAAATGAGAAATATATATTAGAAATGAAACTTGGTTACTTTTTCTAAAGAAGAAAAAGTATTTATACCCCGACACATTAAGTGATGAGATATACATGGACACAAAAGCCTCTTAGGACCAAAAAGATATGGATGCCTAAGATCAGGAAAGATGATGTATCAACAAGTATTAGTCCCACTATAGACATTGTCTCTAGGATTACTAATGTCTTGAAGATATCAAATTCCTTAGGATCTAATTTGTCCAATGTTCCATTGTCCTCTAATTCTCTTGCAGATTGTACAACTCATCCTATTCATTGTTGACTCTGGATGCATAAAGCACATGACGGGCAATCTCAAGCTGTTGTGTATTTTTTTGTGGAGAAATTTCTAGGTACTGTTCGTTTTGGAAATGATCAATTTGCTCCAATTCTTAGTTATGGAGATCTAAATCAAGGAAATGTCATGATCAAACGGGTTTATTACGTTGAAGGCCTCAATCACAATCTTTTCTCGGTTGGTCAATTCTGTGATGCGGATTTGGAGGTTGCTTTTAGGAAATCTACTTGTTTTGTGAGAGATCTTCAGGGAAATGATTTACTAACTGGTAATCGTGGATCTGATCTCTACATAATTTCTCTTCAAGAAACAACTTCATCAACTCCAATCTGTTTCATGGCTAAAGCTTCACCAACTCAAGCATGGTTATGGCATCGAAGACTTTCTCATCTTAACTTCGATTACATCACCTTACTCTCAAAGAAAGATATTGTGACAGGCTTACCTAAGTTGAAATATGTCAAGGATCAACTTTGTTCGTCTTGTGAAATGAGTAAAGCAAAAAGAAGCTCATTTAAGTCAAAAGCTGTTCCAAGTTCCAAAGGAAGGCTGAATTTGCTTCACATGGACTTGTGTGGTCCAATGCGGGTTGCAAGCATAAATGGGAAGAAATATATTCTGGTGATTGTTGATGACTATTCAAGATACACTTGGACTCTTTTTCTACGATCCAAGGATGAAACACCAGAAGTTCTCAAAGACTTTCTCACGATGATTCAACGCAATCTTCAAGCTCAAGTTATTACTGTCCGTACTGACAGAGGAACAAAGTTCTTGAACAAGACACTCCATGCTTATTTCAAAGAAGAAGGCATTGAACATCAGACTTCTACTCCTTGAAACACCTGAAACAGAAACGGCGTTGGTCGAAAAGACGAACCGCACTCTTGTTGAGGATGTGCTCGAACTATGCTTTCGAGCTTCTAACTTCATTATCATTTTGGGCAAAAGCATTGTCAACCCAACCGCTTTCTAAAAAGAAACTCATGAACCAGATCAATCATCATAATCCGACTCATGAAAGACGGCGTATCACATCATTTAATGAACAAGAAACCTCAATAAAACATCTTCACATCTTTGGTTGCATTTCTTAATAACTAAGATGGGGAAAATTTGGATAAGATGAAAGTAAAAGGGATCCATTTGTGTCATGTGGGTATTCTACTCAGTCGAAGGGATAACGTGTTACAACAAGAGAAACACACTTAATAGTTGAGTCCATTCAAATCACGTAATGATGAAAATCAAAAGAAATGATTTTGATCACAACAGTTCAGAGACCATTCGCCACCACAACGATCAAGAGATCGTCGTTGAAAATGTCCTTCTTCAGGCCTCGTTCCTCAAGGACAAAAGGCGTCAGATTATGACAACTCTGACCCCGTGCCCCCAAGACAAAATGTTTTTCCTACAGCAGAAAAGATAGATTCGTCACAACAAGGGTTGGAATTTCTCTTCAGTCCTTTACTTAAAGAATATTACAATGCAACATACGGTCAAGCTGAGAAAAAAAACAATGATCAAGCACCGAATGCATCATTTCAAGAAGATGAATTTATCAATCCTTTTTTCCACGTTACAAGTAAATTGGTTGAGTCATCCCTCACACAGAGAGCAAAACATTGATAATACCGATGTGCATTCATTTCAACCACAAAGTCATGATTACCGATGGACTAGAGATCATCCATTAGAACAAGTTCGTGTAAATCCAACCATGACAGTTCAAACAAGACGCACAGATCTTGAAATGTGTATGTTCGCGTTCACGGTGAGTATTGTTGAACCGAAGAACATTAAGGAGGCAATGGCTGATTCTGCATGGATCGAAGCAATGCAGGATGAACTTCATCAGTTCGACAGACTAAAAGTCTGGGAACTAGTCGACAAACCATTTGGCAAGATGATTATAAAGCTAAAGTGGTTATGGAAGAACAAGAAGGATGAAGATCAGACTATAATTCGCAACAAAGCATGACTTGTAGCTAAAGGTTATGCTCAGGAAGAGGGTATTGATTTCGAAGAATCATTTGCACCAGTTGCTCGCTTGGAAGCAGTTCGGATTTTCGTTGCCTACGCACACACATGTCGTTTTCCATATATCGAGATGGATGTGAAAAGGCATTTCTTAATGGTCAACCACTTAATGAGGAGGTTAATGTTGCTCCAGCACATGAAGGGTTCGTTTATCCAGATCATCTAGAAAAAGTCTACCTTCTGAGGAAAGCTTTGTATGGATTAAAGCAAGCACCAAGAGCATGGTATGATGAACTTTCCAACTTCTGATGTCCACATAGGCTTTACTAAAGGTACAATTGACCCACGTCATCAAGATAAAAAATACGGGGAGGATATTCTAACTAGTGCATATTTAACGTTTGATGACATAATTTTTTGGGTCTACAAACCCTAAATATTCAAAAAGATTTGAAATAGTTAATGCTCAGTAATTTAAAATGTCCCTTAATGTGAATGGGGGAGATGAAATTCTTTTTAGGACTTCAGATCCACCAGTACCCAAAAAGTATTTTTATCAATCAGGCCAAGTACGCTTTAGAAATTCTGAAAAAGCATAATATGGACAATTGTCACTCTATTGGTACACTATTGGCTACTAAACCCAAACTAGATATAGATTTGAGTAGAAAACCGTAGACCAATCTGATTATCTGTATTAAATGCGGGACACTCATGTACTTACATCTATAGACCAAACTTAGTGGCAAGCAGTATGCTATTGTGCACAGGTTATCAAGCATGACCAAAACAAAAAGCACCTCAAAGAGGTAAAAAGAATCTTTAAATACCTAAGGGTAGTACCATTAATTATGGGACTCTGGTATCCAAGAGGATTCTGGCTTTGAACTACAAGCATTTTCTACGCAAACGATTCAAAAAATACTGATAAGAGATAAGAAAAGAATCTGATCATAATGTTGCCAGATGCATAGATACAGCCTAAAAGCACTTCAGAGTGATACAGTTCCTTGGAGATATAGCTAGTAAGTTGGATTGTCAAAGAAACCAAACTACACGCAATGTCTTCGAGCAGAGGAAGCGTATGTGGCGTCATCTGCCATAGTTGTGCCCAAGTAATGTGGAATGAGACCACAACTTAAGATTATGTCTTCTACTACAACAAAATACGTTGTATTGCGAACTCCTCAGATCCAGCCAATGAGCAATATCATCCAACCCCTTACAACTTTCGCGAACAAAAGCACATCCAATACTACGGTTACATTTCATAAAGGAACAGGTTGATAATGGGTATATAATGAAATTATATTTTGTCAGAAACGAATACTAGATTAGCTAACATGTTTACAAAAGCCCTTCCTAAGGATCGGTTTAGTATCTTGTCAATAAAGAAAGAAGGATGTATTAGATGTTTGACATCCAGCTATTTGGAGGTTCTGACAAATGGAGACTGCTTGATATCATACATCCAAGCAATCACCATGTTAAATATTTTGAGAAGAATCAAAATACAAAAATATAAAAACTACAAAAAGAAAATACAAAATCATAAAAACAGAAAATATCCAAAAGATTCTTTCTCCGACATGTCTCTGAAATCGATAACAATTAAGTGTCTTAAAATGATTGAATAACATTGACATGTGTGTGTTAGATGAAAGTTCGAGGCGAGAGTTGCAAAATATTTACAAAACATGTACCTTTCTATTTTCTAATGGCTTTATTGTGCAATATCAGTACATAACCGACTTCAAAATAAAGGAAGGTAAAAACTTATCCACACAACGTGAAAATTAACGTTTCTCGGCTTAGAACCTGTTTATACAAGAGTTCTAATGTTTTTTGCTCAAGAAAAAGGATAGTGTACGTAAATCATAGTGACTTACCCTTGAGCGATAAGAAGAGAAGTCTTCTAACATGTGATTTTTCAAACGTTGAACACAAATTTTCAAGAATTTCTCAAGGATTTTCAAACTCTTTCAAAATTGTGTGTTCAACACTCCAACCCCTCCAAAGTTTTTTCAAAGACAATAATTTTCTCAATTGGTCCTATTTTTGAGGGGGAGTTTTTCGAAAAACAAAGTTTTAATGTTTTTGGATACATCAACAACGACAACTCTTATGTATTCAAAACATTATCAAAATATTCCAAACCATTCATGCTGATAATATTTTCTCCCCACAGAATTTTCAAGACATATTTTAATCACAAGGTATTTCAAAAACTAAGTGTTTATTATTTAAAATAAGGGGAGAAAATGTAATTAAAATATGATCTAATCGACTCAATGTGCTGAAAAGTAAGAAAAGGTTTTATGGTTCGATCTTATACCCAACAACATCTTAATTTCACGACGATTCTGAAGTCATAAGGTGGTTAGGTTAGGAATCAATCCTATGATCCAACCAGAACCGGAGGATCTACCCAAGGATAATCCAAAGTTAGAAATAGCAGTCCTTAGGTATGATTGGAGATGAATGTATATGGGAATAATGCCGACTAAGATTGAGCTAACACTAGAACAATCACAACAAGGTGTTAGTAATGACGTCTTGGTAAGCATTGAAGGCGTTGAAGAATTAAAAAGAAATGTATGGATAAAGGGTGTAAACAAAGAAGCCCTCCACACAACTTAAGGTAGAAACCGGGTCAATACATATGCTGTCAGAATCACATGTTGATTGCTGACATTGAAGACGACATCATGGACCCAGTGATGCAATGCACAACCCTCCCCAGCCATTCGGGTTTCTCTCAACAGAAACTTGTCTCATTTGTCACGAAGATACACACGTTATCTATTGACATATCATTCCGAGATCGTTGATATTGAATAAGTGGCAATCTGCTCAAGCCTCCGAGTACTAAAACCAAAACGCACTAATCGAGTCTAGAGCCAAGAGATCAATAAAAATCTCATTATGACACATTCCATTTCAAACACTTGTTGAACATCATCAAGTTTACAAGCTGTTACCAAGAGTCCAACCAATGATTATTGTGATATTTGCATAACTCCGAGGAGAACTTATGTATTCACAATGAAGATGGAAATCCTGCTTGAGCCAGCATCAAACAAGCTCTTGGTAGGTAATTGCGAGATTCTATATGAATCTAAAACATGTGAATACACTGGATATCGATTAGTCCGTAAGTAATTGACGGTTGATCAATTTTGATAAATCTTAAACAACCGATAGGTTACAAAAACGCTTTTACAAGTAATACGTTGATTGATTTTCAAATCAATTTTCTGGGTTATCACTAACATAAACCTGCAGGTTAAAATGGTGGTGACGGTATCCCAATCAACCAAAGTCGATTCATTACCACATGTCCAATAAAGGGTCTCATATACTACAAAGAACAATCTATCATGAAAGCTCAAGATTTAAAGACAAAGACTTCCGCTAACTCTGATTTGAAGCTTTCAAGATGAGGCATAGTATGAGAATGTTGGTCAAAGACATAAGATCGCAAGATGGCATAGACGATAAAGACAATGACAAAGGCTCAAAGTCAAGATCGCAAAGCATGAAGGAACAAGCATACAACAAAGAACAAATAGAAAGACCAAGACCACATGAGCTTAACGAAAAAAGCAATCTCATTATCTTATGAAGGAGTTTCATCAATGAACTCACTTCGGGGGAGATTGTTAGCCTCAAAATATGAGTGTCGACACATGAGTTTGTACATTATGAAATGTTCGTCCTCGGTCAATCAATTAGTTAACGTTGTAACAGGAAAGTATCAGTGAATGCGGGCTCATAGTTTTAATCTAATATTGTTATATGTTTCGTGGTTTAATCTCAAGCAAGTCCCCGAGCCCCCTAGTCTCGAGATATTTAACTCCATAACGTTTTACTTAAACGTGACGGGGTATATATATATCTTTTCCACTTGGAAAAGATATCTAACTCTTTTCATTTCTAAGATATTTTTCCTAATAATATCTTTCTTTCTCTCTAACCTCTTTTTTGTTTCTCTCTCTAAAACCTTCATTTCTTCTTCTCTTTTCTTGATCGATTTGTGATTCGTTATATGTTATGAAGTAATAATCGGGATCCGACAATTTGAGCATCACTATCTCCTATGAAATAGTTTACACCACGGGTGAAGTTCTTAAACTCAGTTTCAGTACCATGAACCAGTGAGGACGACCCTTTCAACCCGGTATACAAATTAGCGCCTAAAAACAACACCAAGATTTGAGGAGAGGGGTGTTGCTTGTTCATGACATTCGCAGCTTTGATAATAAACAGCTGCTCAACGTAACTTAACTTCCTCCCATCTTTCGACAAATGCTTATACTCAATCCGATCAAGCTCGTGATTGTGTTCGACATCAAAAGTAGTAAGGGTGTACTTTGTTGTACCAGGAACCAAATAAAAAACAACACGTGCTTTACAACCACAAACTCTATAGTTTGAAGTCCTTACTTGTTTATCATCCTTCTTAGGAGCTAAAGTATTCAAGCAAATTTTCTTCGGGTATCCTTCCATATTACACACTAAATACTTTCGCTTCACATAACCACCCTTTAATCGTTTCTGACTAGAAAGTCTAACAGCAAAACCTGTCGTTGAAGCGTAGTTTTTATACAAACTAATGCATTCTTCAATATTACCAAAAACAGTCTCCAATTCTGGTAACACACTAGCAGAAATTCTAGGAACCCAAAAAACTGATCTGCCATGAGTGTCAATAAGCTTATGATGATTAAATGATTTAGGTGTTTTCAAACTATTAGAAGCTGTAAACAAAGGTGATAAAACACACAGTAAATATGATATCACCACAACTTAAAAAAAGGCTTTAGCTATGATTTTATAGCAATAACAGTGAATTATCACAAGCTATACAATACATGACATATAAGAAAGCTTAACCATTAAACATCAAAACATATCAAATAAAACAAGTAAAACAATTGATAGAACAAAAATCCCCCCAAAAAAAAAAAACAAAAGTGAAATAAAATACACATAATGCGCTCAAAAACAAAAAACAATCCAATTCAGTTGAATCAAAAAAATAAAACTAGCGACTTAACTAATAAGCAAAATCACACTATCAACAAAATATCACAAGTGATACTACACATATAAAACTAAAAAACATAAAATCCAGTCACAACTTAAATAAATAAGCAAAAGCACACTAAATAACTATTTGTTTAAAGCGGAATTAACATGTTTAAGCTATTTAAACTAACAACTTATATAATAATATTACACGAAATCGAACAGTTTATCAGTAACTTACACTATAATAAGCAACATTACACTATAAAGCAATTATCATCGACAAAAAAGCAAATAAAACAGTCAAATTAAATTTAAAAAATAAAGTTACACTCACAGCTTGCATTATCATCCTCAACAACATTAGAATCACATTTAGTATTATTCGAACTGCTAAGAGCTACATCGACAGAAATATCAACCACAACAACCGCTAAACAATCTGAATTACTAACAGTTACATCACCATCTTCTACAACTGAAACAGAAGGTTGATTAAAATCAAAACAAGCCATTAGCAATTGATGACGATCAAGAAGTAATTTAATGATGATGATGATGATGAACGATTGATGATGCTTATCGTGTATCTGAATTAACGATTGATAATGATGATGATAATGAAGAACGATTGATGATTGATGATGATCGGTGTAACTGGTTTATGAAGGGAAACAGTTGGAAGAAAACACACACGAAGTGTATGTAAAAAAATGAGGCAAACGGGAAAATAAAAAAATAATAAAACTTTACATAGTTGATGGAAACTAAGTTTAATCAAATAAAATGTTATATTAATCTCCACCATTAGATGAATATATAGTCGATAGAAATATCAACCACAACAACCGCTAAACAATATGAATTACTAACAGTTACGTCACCATCTTCTACAACTGAAACAGAAGGTTGATTAAAATCAAAATAAGCCATTAGCAATTGATGACGATCAAGAAGTAATTTAATGATGATGATGATGATGAACGATTGATGATGATGATCGTGTATTTGAATTAATGATTGATAATGATGATGATAATGAAGAACGATTGATGATTGATGATGATCGGTGTGACTGGTTTATGGAGGGAAGCAGTTGGAAGAAAACACACACGAAGTGTATATAAAAAAAATGAGGCAAACGGGAAAATAAAAAAATAATAAAACTTTATATAGTTGATGAAAACTAAGTTTAATCAAATAAAATGTTATATTAATCTCCACCGTTAGATGAAACTTAAATAAATGGTTGAAATGTGTCCCTTATTATTAATTGAACTTTAGACATGAAGTGAGACATCTTCACCTTCAAATCTCCTTCCTTTACTACTATATCAAAACAAAGTTGAAAAGAAAAAAAGTATAAAACTTGATGGACCAAAACTTAAAAACATAGAAACTAAACTAACTAAAGTAGTAAAGTAAACCCATATGTATCTATGTCGTCTTCAACCTCATTCCTTAAATAGGGAATGAGGATCCTACTCAATCCAAAATTCTATTGTCGATATTGTATTCAATAATAAATCGAAGCTCTGTTTCCTGTTTTCGATCTTTGAGGTGAATTCTATCTTTAATCTTCAATTCATTAGCTTTTATTGATGCTTTTACTGATTTCAATTTTAATAACTGTTTTTTTTTTGTTGCTAATTATGTCATAACTTCTTGTGTTTATAGAAAGCAATAATCTTTACGAGATACCCAATTGATATGTTAGAGGTTTGATACTCAATAAGCACTTTTCCAGTGTTTTATTGCCTTGTTAGTTTAGTTTGATGTTCAATAAGCACTTAATATGTACTAGTAAAAGTTTTCCTGGAAACGGGTCGAAAAATATTGGTCATGGGTTAAACTGGGTGACCAAGAAACACATGGTAGAAGTTACGTTTTTGAGGTTTATTTACCTTTATAATTCCATAAAAATCGTTACTTTTATTAGTTTAATGTTTAAATTTCATCTTTGAGCGTTTAGGCTGTTTTATTGACCTATTAGCTTATTTCCAGGATGAATAAGCACCTTTTTCGTGCTATAATATCATATGCTTTTATGAGTGTTTGGATTCTTTTTTTCTTTTCGCTTATTATAAGGATGTTTGGGGCGGGCTTGAGACGGGGCGGCCTTCCCCAAACCCGATTACCAAAACCCGCTCCCCCCCCCTCCCCTAAGATCCCAGCGGGATTTTTATCGAGGCGCTACTGTATTCCGTTTATTATTATTTTTTCACCATTAGCAATACGATTACTGTAATAACTTGAAGAATCGAGAGCCCAATAATAATAATCAAGCTAGAGCCTTAACAAGTATTTAATATAAATAACGACTAGTTACTAGTCACAAATCATAATTTTTTTGTTAACAATTATAATACAAAACAAGCTTCTAAGTAACCTTCCAAAGACAAAAATAAGCACACTTTGATATCTGGAGCAATTCTATCCCAGATTATATTGGTTATTACTTATTTTAAGGCCAAGTACACGTTTGGGAATAAAGTAATAAATTAGATTTGCTATTTTTATGAACATCTGTTGTCCCAACATCATATTATATTCTTCCATTCTTGAAATTAACTTTGAAATATTGTTATAAACATGTTAGATGGAGCAAAAGCATGTTTCAAATGATTCAGCACGTGATCAATTGCTTCCCTTATCTGCAAAATACCCATTGTTTGTTGCTGAGAACCTAGGTGCCGAAGAAGATGGTTTTACAGACCACATTTTCTTCACTTTACATGACCCGTTGTCTAAATATCAGTGCCAAATCCCTGAGTTGCTTGGGAGACGTATTCGAGGGTATTATCATGGTTGGGTTATTCTTTCCGACCATCCACAAAATGTTATGTGGTCTCTTTGGAACCCAGTCACTTCTAACATGATTCACCTCCCCCCATTGATTTTGAAGGATGGAGATTCGATATCTGTTGGACAATGTTGTTTGCTAGCCCCTCCTGATGATCCAACTTCTATTCTTTTGTTAACGAGAACCAACAAGCCTACCTTTGTCTTTTGTCGTCTAGATAGTAGAAGAAAGAAGCTCATATGGACTGAAATAGCGTACGCTGAACAACTCCAGAAAATAACCGGTGAAGATGGTTTCTTATCTAGCCTAGCTTGCTGCAACAAGAAATTATATGCCTTAAATGTCGATAATTACTTTGGTGAAATGGTCATACAGGTTAACATTGTGGATAAGGGTGAAGAAGTTTTGATCAAATTATTGCTCTTAGGGCCAAGTCCTTTTCCTTCTTCTTATATTGGTTGTGACAGAACTCATTTTCTGAAAGGGTCTTGTACAGAATTGTTCTACATTACGGTAGCGTTTTTAGAAGGATCACTTTTGGGAGCGTATTGTTTTAAATTGGACATGACTAGTCTTAGGTCGGAAGATATTGAGAGATTTAAAGACTTCGATATGACTGGTAAGGACGTGAAAGAAGAGGTAGACTATTCAGACTTGGAGATGAGTCGCAAAATGTGGGAAGGGATGGTTGACCTAAAGGATGCTATGTTTTTTATGGATCTTGCTGGTGATCGCTCGGTATATTACAGACCTGCAATTGCCTCAGAGGTGGGGGGTAATATATATATTCGTGACAAAATGGGCCAAATAATGTATTCATGCAATGTCAAAAATAATACCATTTCCCTATCTTCTCTGCCATCTCGAGTGCTGCCAACAAGCCATGTGTCTCTATGGGAATGCAGGTATTATTTCTATTTGATTTGTGTTTAATTATGGTTAGTGTTTTATTGGAATAAGTTTATCTTAAAAAGCATATTTTGTGTAGGCTAGAAGATGGTCACGGAGAAGCAAAATGCACAATTGATCCTAAACCAGAAGAGGATCAGAGAGTGGTAAGATCAGTTACACACAATGAGGTTGAATTTGATGGATGGAACCTTCTCAATCTTCCGGTTGATATTTTAGAGACGATAATGGAGCATTGTGTCGGTGTGGAATACATGAACTTCCGTGCCACATGCAAACATTGTCATTTAGCAGCACCTCTCATAAAATGGAGCACTAAAACTTCAATAAGAAAACTTCAGGATTATTCATTAGTTTCACCATGGTTAATGGTGGCAGACAAAAATCAAGGCATTATGACTTTTACTGATCCGTTATTGGGTAACAGTTACTTTAATAAAACTTTAGAGTTATTGAAGGTGGATTTTATCATACACTGTTCCAGGTTTGGTTGGTTGTTGCTGGAAGGCTATTCATTTGAAGGCCTTTATTTCTTTAATCCCCTTACTAGTGATCTTCGCATGCTTCCAGAAGTAGATGATGTTTTAAAAAGTTTAAGTTTCTCTGCGCCACCTACTTCGCCTGATTGTATGGTCGTTGGTTTTTCAGAAAGTGATGATTGGAATGTTTTTATCCACTTTGTAGCTCGGGAACCGTCGTGGCGTCAGCTTAGTTTGGGTGTTGGGCCATATTCAATTCATTCTCCGACCTTTTTAGGACGAGATCTTTATGCCTTACGTAACGAGGGTGATCTTATTGGTTTTAAGGATTTGGGTAAAGAACACAACTCGTGGACGCTTGTTGAAGCTAAAGCCCCCGTAAGTTGTTGCAAATCTCCGGCTAAGTATTTCCTAATGAATTGTGATCAAGATCTTTTACTAGTTGTTGTAGGTGAGTTTGGAGAACGTGTTGAGGTATTCAAACTGGATGATTCTAAACAAGAATGGGTAAAAGTAAATGACGTGGGAAAGCACACGATATATATTTGTGGTATAACGTGTCTGTGCGTTGAAGCCAAATCCATGGAAATGGAAAATAAGATCTACTTTCCACGATTGCATTCCAAAAACAATAAGATCGTGTTCTATTCGCTCGAAACATGTTCGTATCAAACATCCCATGGCGATAACATCCAAGAACGTTTGAGGGATTTTATCGGAACTACATATCATCTCTCCCCACATTTGTTGTGGATTGAACCAAGTTGGTCTAGCTAACTCTATCATTGGTATGATTATTATGTTTTATAACATTAGGATGCATGTTAAACCTGTTGCATCTTTAGCTTATTCATATCTTAGGTTCATCTTATCATTTTGCGCCAATGTTCATGTTCTTATGACTGTAGTTTTGACTTTGAGAGTTTGTTGTTTAGCTTTTCAATATTGTGTTTTCTAATAATGCTCGCCTTTGAAGCCATGTTACAAGTGTAGTAGTGCTACCTTGGCAACCTTGTACCCCCGGAATGTGATTCCCACGACGTAAATATACTCGACTACGAATATCTAGAATAAGGATCATACCAATGTGCTTCATCATAGGTTCTAAGAAAGTAAAGCTACACTAATTACGACGCATACGAACCACAAACCCGCTTATAAAAGTTTCAAAAAAACTCGTTAAACTCCTTTAGGTTCTAAATATATTTATGGTTCGGAAAATGTTCTTCAGAATATAGTACTTTGTGTCCTCCATAAGCGTATCAATTGCAACTCGATGGTACCACTTTAAATAGTCACAGTAAGCAAGCAGTGGTGGAACTTGAACTGTTTCGTTGGGAGGGCTGAATCATAAATCATTACATGTAATATAAAAAAAACGAGTTAATGTGATTAAAAAAACACAAAAGAATCGACTATCAAGGGAACCGTCTAATGTGATTCAAAAAACTTATTAGACATCACAAATATGACATGCAAAAGATTTATAAGCAACACACTTCAAAATATTTTTTATCGGAATCCGTTAAATGGGTCGAGTGGGTCAAACAGATCGACTTATGTGCAGACTAATAAAAGATCAACAATTATATGCGTAATACTTATATACTATGCAACACACCAATAGTTGAATGATACATATATTACTAAAGAAATGCACTTGTACTACAAAAAGCCATACATGGTACGCCTAAAGGTGTCCTTTAAACACCAAAATACTTCAAACAAACCCAAAGAGCATTTGTTGAAACATAAAGTCTCATTTACAAATTGATAGGTTCTTATAAATTTTTGTGGGTGTACCCATGTGCCAACATATAAAGATCTACTGGTAAAGAGACTATACACAAAGAATCATCACTTACAAAGTTCAATTACTCCTATCCTTATAATATTGTTTTAACATTTTAATTTCTCAAAAATGCATAAACTTTCATTTCATTATCGAACAAACATACAATTACATAGGCACCATGTGTACGTTCTTAACCAAATTCAACATTTTCAGAAAATTGCAACTACAGTCGACACAAGACGTATAACACAAGAAACCATATGCAGTCCACCATCCGCACCATCCAAACAAAAAACTATAGTGACCTAATTTTGGAAAAAGATATCACAAGCACAAATTAATTAACATGTTACAATCACACCAAAAATTACCAATACAATCAAAAACTTATACTAGTAACTTTAACCGCAGATAATATAAAAAATCATACTACAATCCTATCTTGTGTCAACGAACTTCCAAGCTTGTCTCTGCTCTTTAAATCATGTCTTACTTTCACAAAGTCGTTCCTTTATGACCAAAGAATTATATAGACAATATAGACAAGAAAAGGTGTCGTAATTATACCTTTGTTTCTATGTCATTTGTTCAACATGTTAGCGGGATTAAAACTATACGAAAAACAAGTTAGATTAATGTGAGTTGGACTAGCTCAATACGGCTAGACATGTGTGAGCCTATTGGGGGCACACACGTTAAACGCTTAAAGTACACTTTATGCTTCACGTAACGTTTCTTAAATATAAACCAAAGGACCAAAACCGATTAGACAAGATCCTAGGCTGTCCTAAGTGAGGTGGCCGGCTTTTGGAAGGATCTAGAGGGTGTCTAGGTTCATCCTTGGAGATAAGAATTGGAGAAGAGTTGTGATAAGACTAAAAGAGGAAGTCTTTTATTCTTATCATAAGTTAGGGCTAAGAGGGTAATACATACTCCCCTCAATACCTAATGCATATATACCACGACACAACAACAAACAAAAAATAACAGAAAGAACATACAGAAACAAAAAGAACAAAACACAATAAAAAAAAAAAAAAAAGAAAACTCTTCGTATTCCCTCAACAATTTAAATCAGAATCAGCAAAGCTAAAACCAATTAGGGTTTACATTCTGATTTTTGGTCCCCTTTTAAACTTGCATATCAATTTCGGTAATCCCTTTTTAGGGTTTTTCGAGTGTGACTTGTTCCTACATTTGTTCCAGCAAGTTTATAGGATTGGTTTAACAGGTTCTCAAGTGTGACAACTGAAAGAAACGGGTTTAAAGTTTGTTTGGTGAATTTCGATGGTACTATAGCACAGAATTTGGTGCAACTCTTGTTCTAGCAATCTGATTTTCGGTACATGAGGTTTAGGGACTTTTGGTGATCGATTTCAGTTGTTAGTTGGTTAACAAAGGTTGTTAGGGTTATACGTAAAGTAGGCTAGCATTAAGGGTGTACTCGTTGGACGTGTTTGTGTGAGCACTCGTTGAGGTGACATCTTAGTCACTTTGTTTCATTACATTTGCTATTGTCTTCAAGGGTTAGTTTTCTTGTTTACCTTCTGTTTATTTATTGTGTGTTAACTATATAAACCAAACATCATCCATATCCGCTGCGTACTCGTGGTTGTTAATGGTTAACTGATTATGAAATCCCAACAGTGGCATCACGAGTCAACTCGTTTGGTGTTCTTATGGGTTGCACACATAATTAAACACGCTTAGGGCTGCATGAAATTGGTTTATTTATTGTTTTTATTGAAAACTATGGCAACGACATGCAATCCTTGCCATAAATAATGAATAACCAACCTAGAATCAACACAAATGTTATTTTAATAAAAAGAAGAATAGATCATAAATTAAATGTTAATTAAGCTGCCATGATGATTATATTCTTGTTTTTATCTCGGCTATAAGACTCACGCAATCATGTTATATGATGGATGTGGCGATCTAGGCACTTTAGCAGAAAACCTAGTGAGAGTCTTATGGTTCTCCAATTGGGGAAGACTCTTTTGAGAACTCGAGGCATTATGTGATTTACTGCTTTCATTATAAGAGTTTGTTCCTCAATATTAATCCATTTTTTAGTCTGTTTTAATTGCTTATATGTGATATGCCTTGTGTCTAGTCAATATTTGCAAAATAGACTTTATGAAACTCTTAAAACCGGACTAATACTTATAGAGAAATTTGGATTAAACATGTCTAGTATTAAGCATACTCCTTGTGAATTGTTATGTGTTATTTGCGAAACCGGGGTTTTTGGACAAATTAATACGGACATTAATACTATGAAATTTGATTTCTTGTGAAGCTTTAGTCTTATATGCGCAATATGGGGTTGAATTGATCTTTAATTTTCTCCCGCCCCACTACATGCTTTGGCATATGAGGGAATTATTGGAATTACTTGTCTACGGACCAAGTAGGAGTACAATATAGGGTTGATCAATTTGTAATCCCACCATATTGGCAACCATAAAACTAATGTTAACAAAAGGGGTTTCTTAACATACAATAGCATCATTAGTCAATTGGAAGTACGGCTCACCCATTATGGACAAACTACAAGAGAAGTTTAAGGCGGGTTGAAGTAAGATTCCCCAAATGAAATCAGGTTTTTAATATGCTTCGCGCTGACCTGTTTCTCCGCTTCTTTGTGCGTCCAAAATGGAGCTACCGAGAACATTTGACAAAATGATGTCTATATCAAAAGGTTAACAAAAATGTTTTCTTAACTTAGTGCTACAAGTTGTTTTGCATGCTTCTTGTACACGAATTTTTATCACATATTTTGTAAAATTTATGTGTATACCCCTATGTGAAGTTTTAAGTCTATGCCAGCCAAATGAAGAACACGTGCATTTGGATTGTCTTCTCTGGTCAGACCTCAGGGCCTTTCCAACTCATGGAGAATTTTTTCCATTGGTCAGACCTTTGTCAATTTTCGCACGTTATCTTTTGGTCGACTTAAATCGAGTTACCTGGTCAGACCTCGGACCCGTGGCATAAGATGAGACAAAAACATGTACATGACCTTACTATATGAGTTACTAAATTCACGTGTCTCATAAATCTAAGAGTTGCATTAACAATGCAATTAACGCTCGTCGCTTACCTCTTGCCCTACTTGTTTACACACTCGTCAGACCTCTAGTAATAAGTGGGAGGACAAGTTGGATCTTAGTCTTATTAGTAATTAATTGGGTAGTTAATTCTTTTAAGAATTTAATTATCTAAAATACTTAAATTGAACTTTCTATGTTTTTGTTAATTGTGATATTACAACATAATTCGTAAACGTGAGTTTGTTTTTCTTAAAAGACAAACATAGTCTCTTTTTCTGGTAAGAAAGAGTGAGACTTACTCCTATCTCTTCTCATTGGTTGACATGAATAAGACAGGGTTATAATTGAATTATTTTTTTAATTATATTTAAACTCACTTTCAATTTTTCATTACCCTTTTCCGGTTTTAAAATCTGGGAAAGATAAAATATTTATGTAACTAGAGAACATTGTGTCTATAGCTACCAAATAATGACATCTTGCACTTGTCACGATGTATGAGTTTAAACTGCAATGAGTAAAGAAAATTGCTAGCAAGTCTTCTAGGTAAATTTTCTTGGACTCGATTCATTCCTTATAGTGCTAAACACCCTTGTGGTTAGACAAATAGATTAAGGAGGAAATGCATGCTAAATATTCAAGTTAATAAATACATGATGGCTAGTCCCTCATCTACATAAGTAGAACTTCATATACTTTGTACAATACCTAAGTACATTGCTACTTGTAGGCATTCTAAGAGAGTAGGAAAGTAAATAGATCGCTATTTGCTATCTACTGGTGATGTAACACTTAAAATGTTGACAAATCTAGTGGGAGCCTTGCATTGTACTACTGAAAAGACAGTCACGTGATGTTGTCGAATTCAGTGGGAGCTAAAGGATTCATTTCCTTGTAAGTTGCCCATATTATTTCTAGCTTGCTTTAAAATAATTTATTACTTTCCGAATATGAACAACCATTGTCTAAAGGAAGATTGCATTTTATTTTATAGGATAACTAGTTGTTGCTTTCCTGAAACGTTATCTATAGAATAATAATCCGCGATTCCTTATTCAACATTATGGTTTGAAATCTACTTGTAATATCTATGACACTATCATATTGTTTAAACAATCGAACGCTTGTCGTATGGTTTGTCTACTTTAGGTAATGTTGTCCCGTACACAAGTGGGAGAAATCCTAAGTGTGTGTAAGGAACAACATATAACAATATGATTAATTGGTTTCTCTTGACCGCAAGGTAAGGAAGCTAATGAATCTACTAGGACTTAAACACACAAGATGTTTGTTGCCCTATTACATTTAAAAGTCAAGATATAATATAAAGATACTTCAACTTATTGACTATATGATTTAGTCAAAATAATTATGGTTAAATTATATTGATCATAATTATGAAGTATATAATTAACTTGAAATTACTATTGAACTCAAGAGTTTGCGTTCATGATTACTTTAGTTAGTATAATTATGTTTACTTGTTAAGACGTAATTATAAAGTCCTTGAATTAATCAATGACTTATAACATAAAGTATGTAGTAACATTGTTATGTCTTCTTGCTAACACATAAACATAAGGCCATTGAATAATTCAACGACATATAATGTATACTTGACATGCTTTGTTTTCTTCTAAACACATGATCAAAGAGTTCTTGAACTGTCCTGTCTTCTTGTGAACACATGAACATGAAGTTAATGTACTTATTCAAGAAATATACATTATAGCATGCACTTGGTTGTTAAATACCGTGTATCCAAATTTGGCTTGACCTAATTGTCAAGTATTTGATCCAAAGAGAATTAAGTTATCTAAGGAATTCTGATGGAGTCTCACAATTCCAATACTCATAGAATACCACTCTATCATGGTATGTCTAATGTGTTGAAACAAACTATATTCGTATTGTTTGATTTCTGATAATTATAATTGCTCTACCTCCAAAATCTATCAAGGTTAGAAATTTGCGTGTGTCATGGATACACTCAATATAGTTCCAACCTAGAAGGTATTCAAGACATTATCTACTTATAGATTAGGGATGAATCCCATTAGGTCTTGATTAAAGTTCTAAAATTTGTTAATATCTTGTGAAGCATATTATTAACAAGCTAGAGATGAGAACTATAAAATGTATTTTGTTGTCCCAATTAAGAACAGTTTAATGTTGCTTAAATACTTAGTGTTTAGAGAAGTATCTGTGGAAACCGTAGAGGGGGTGAATATGTTTCTTTTTAAAAACTTTAAGATCAAAGATTATATCACTCTTCTATCGGCGGTCCCATATATATATGGGGGCCGCCAAGTATATCAGGGGGTCGCCTGATTTATGGGACCGCCATCAGAAGAAGTTTTCAGACTAGATCTTTTGTATCAAATCACCAATCAAGTTTGATGTAATATGAGAAGTGTTGATAATGGATTTACAGTAACTAGCACATATTCTACCAATATATACACACTTGCAATGTTTAATACAAAGAGCTACACAACCATGTCTAACACAACATTCACAATGATTCACACAATGCAAGTGTAAAAGTAAAGCGATAAATATAAAGACATAAGTAAAGAGAAAGGTAAAAGGAAATGCAAACCGGACACGATGATTTATAGTGGTTCGGTCATGAAGCTCCTCTTCGCCCTACTCCACTCCCGAGTATCTAACTCGAGAGTTACTTCACTAATCAACAAGCTCCCTTTTGGCAGAGAAAACCTTATACCAATGCTTACATTATTTTTTGACACTAAGCTAGATGTCGAGTTCTTCTTCGGGTACAACCAAACCTGTTATGTTTTATGGCCCGACATAACAAACCTTGTGTTTTATGGCCTAAACACATAAACCGCGTCGCTTACATTATTTTCCGACACTAAGCTAGATGTCGAGTCCTAATCTTAGCTAGAACCAATCTACCACTTCACCAATGTATTTTAAGGCCTAAAATACTAACCAACCCACAATTAACCCATCCAAATATATGTACATCATTTGGATCTACACACTACTAAAGATTGGAAGACATGGACTCGATCTATATGTAACAAATGTTACAAATGGACTAACTAGACTACATAACTTCGGATCTTGAAGATGACCGAAGTTCTTCTCTTGCACTTGAGGAAAGGAGGAAAGGATAGAAGATTTTAATCACATTTAAACAAGATTCACCAAGTTGAATGATCAAAGATTTAGAGAGATTTAGTAAGATCTAGAGAGAGAAAGAACTGAAAGAAAATCGTGCAAAATGATTGTGAAAATAGTTGGAGGTGACCCACTATTTATAGGAGCTAAAAAATAACCTGTCAGGAAACGGCGGTCCCAGATATATTAAGGGGCCGCCGGATATTTAAGGGGGCCGCTGGCCTATTTAAGGGACTGCCCCGACAGATGTTGATCCCAACTAGATCTTGCAAACCTTTTAAAAGGGTTAGTTGTATTGAATAGATTCAAGACAACTATGCTTAGAAACTTTGTTGATACTAAGAGTATGCGGAATCTACTCTTTAGTATTTAGAAGAATATGAATGTAACAGTAAACTGTGATGCAGTAGAATGAACAATGAATATAACCAAATGCTCCAATATTATTAGATCAATAATACGAGTACTCTTCACTAGTACTAGGGTTTACAACCTTGAAGCTTTTCTAAATCGACTTGACAACTATGAAAACTTGTATGTCAACTAATGCCCTAGAGCCTCCTTTTATAGACTAAGGAGTCCTAGTCGGCTTACAACATATACTAAAGATAAACATAAACTTATAGAATATTCTGATACAATCTATTCTATAATTATCTTCTAATCTTCATCTCTAAGTAATCCTTATCTTCTGGCAATCCTTATCTTCTGGCTTCTCTGACTTCCTTTAGCAGTATTAATCTTCTCTGGCAGTATTAAGTTCAGTACTAGTAGTACTAACTTTTCTTCTGGCAGTACTAACTCAGTTGGTACTGGTAGTTATATGCTGAGCAGTACTAAGTTCTTGAACTAGAAGCTTAAAGATTTATTCCCAACAATCCTCCCTTAAACTTATGATTTACCTTCAAATCTCAAGTTTCTTCTGAATCAAATCTTCTAGTCTATACTGCTGAGGATGCTTCCAATCACATTTCTACTGCTGTAATTGTGACTTGACAAACCTGATGAGCTCATAACCCATTTCACTTTGATAATCTACTTCAAGCCTTCTACTTAACATTTTTGAAAGAGTATCTTGTGACAGAGGATATTTCTTTTCAACCATTATGTGAATCACTAAACCAGTATCCATTAAAAGCACATGAACTCCACAAAAATTATGTAACTTCTAGTTTATCAGATTCAACAACCCGAGTTTTAGGTCAATGTCTATCCCGAGCCAAGATAATACGTTGGAATTGCCTAAAGAGTTGAAGTGGATTCATAGTACTTTTCATGTTTCAAATCTTAAGAAATGTCTAGCGAAAGGCGATGTTGTTATTCCGATGGATGAGATTCAACTTGATGATAAGTTGCATATGATTGAAGAACCGATGGAAGTTGTTGATAAAGAGGTTAAGCGACTTAAGCAAAGTCGGATACATATCGTTAAAGTTCGTTGGAATTCACAAAGAGGTCCAGAATTTACTTGGGAACGTGAGGATCAGATTAAGAAAAAGTACCCTAATCTCTTTGCATGTAAGGACGAAGCGAGTAAAGCGGATAAGTCGAGCTGAGCACCGGGACGGCGCTCCCTAAAGGAAGGGAGAATGTAACAACCCGAGTTTCAGGTCAACGTCTATCCCGAGCTAAAATAATTATTTTGCTAAGTAAATAATTATAGTCGTTATTACTATATAAGGTTTGATGAGAATTTCCTTTTATAAGATAATTTCAATCCGTGATTAAGTTTCTATTTGTTTTTAGCGTCTAAGAAAGTCAAAAAAATTTATTTTGTTGCTCCGAGAGCGTAAATATGTTATTTTTAGATTTTACGATGTTTTCCCGAGTTTTTGTAAAAACCGTGTTTAAAGATCGTGTTTTACGAGGTTTAACGTTTTATTAAACGTTTTAAAGAAAAATTAGTGGGACGGATTTAAAATATTTATTAACGTGGTGTTACCCGAGTCTATGACCGATTTTACTAACAAAATAAACCATTTTGTACTAGTTTTAAAAAGGATTAAAGAAGGAAGGGTTAAAGTTGCCAAGTTGCCAAACTTCAATTCTATAAATAGAACCATCCTGACACTTATAACTTTTTTATCAAATTTTGTCTTCCTCCCCTTTTTTCTCTAGTGTTCGACCGACCACAAGGAAAAACCACCACCACTACTTTATTTTTTGACATGCAATTAAATCAATTTATATCATCTTAATCCTTGTTTCAAGAGCTACAAATCCCACTATAGAAACCTCACATGCATTAAGTTTTGAAGGAGTTAGATTTTTTATTCGTTCTTGAAGATTTTGAGTATAAGGGTGTGTTTATTATAGCTAGATTAGTGTTTTAAGCAATTGGTTGTATTGAAATAGGGTTCGGTTTATTTAGTTTGGGTCTCGCCCGTACGGTCCAACAAACGGGGAAACAAAATCGAGTTTTGTTATTGCTTTGTGAGTATTCTTGTTATGTTTTCGTGTCGATTAATTTAATGTTATTGCATGTATATGATTATTGCTAGATGATTCAAGTGCGGAAAATATTAAAAGCGTGTTTTTTTATTGACTAAGGTTTGATGGTTTTGATATAATTACATAGACTAGTTAAGCATATTTTGATAGTCGGATTATGTCGAAAATGTTATTTTCATAGGTTTTGGGTTGACTATGTTTGACCAGAAAGTTTGACTTGATCATAGCGCGTCGAGAAATTTTTGAAATTTAGATTAGGATTTTGATAATGATAAAGGATGTTCTAAGGTCCGTTTTTGATATAAGGTGGGCCTTGTAACTCCTAAAAACGAACGTTTTACGGCCGAGTCAAGTTTGGGTAATTTTTAGGGTAAAAAGTCAACTATGAACTTTGACTTTTGAAAGTCAAACTTAAGTAAATTTTTGAATGATGTCTATAATAAGCAAAGGGTTAGTAATGTTAGTTAATTGATAACGAAATATAAAGTTTGGATTATATTATCCTTACTTTCGTCAAACTTTTTAAAAATGAAAACTTTATTGAAAATGTTGTAATATGGTTAAGTGCGTCAAGGTGAATTGTTTTGCGTTGCACTTGGAGATTTTAGTATATGATTGTATATACGTAATAGTAATATGTATATATATATATACAAGTATGTAATATATGAACTATTATACTTTTAGTCACGTACCGCTATATATGTATAATATAGGTCGCGGTTAGACGTGAAGTTTCTTGC
>BQNB010016085.1:0-72158 GCA_026074375.1 Tanacetum coccineum
ATAAAGTCCAGTGTTGAGAACCTTGTTCCAATCCCAAGAGATTTCGAGGATACATCCGGTAGTGATAGTGAGAACGTTTTACCTTCGAGTAATGATTTCTCTCCCATTTTTGAGGAAAAATCTGTGACTTTCTCTAACCCTGTTTTTGATTCAAATAATGATTTTACCTCTAGTGATGACGAGTCACTATCCGATAAGGATGTTCCGGAAGATGTTAAAATTTACTCGAATCCTCTTTTCGAATTTGACGATGAATATATCTCTAGTGACGTAAATCTTCTTTTTGATGAGGTGTCAGAGGACATCGAGTGCAAGGATTCTTATGATTCCAACCTTGATGAGTCGACTTTCCTAGTCACACCTCTTTCCGATTCTAATAAGGATGAGTGTTTCACTCCTAGTGACGACGTTGAGCTTTTACTTCACCATGATCCGTCAATAAGCGTTGTTTCCATTCTCGAGGGGTTCACTGATGAACCGCCTCTCGAAGAGAATGATGATTTATTTGATTTGGAATCTAAAGAGAATGATTGGAAGAAGATTTTGTACGATGCTCCAATTGATGATTTGATTAGCGAGGACAAAGTTTTCGACCCCGTGATTCATGAGATATATTTTTCTCCTACATGTGCGAGCTTAACCTTTGAGGATCGTCATTATCTTTCCTTCACATATGTTATCCGAACTTTTCTTCCTTATTTCACTTATCCGGTGAATTCTCCTTTTCCTCTCTCCTCCGAGAGTGAGGATATCATTTTTGACCCCGACATCTCTGCTTTTCATTTTTCTTCTCTAAAGCTGGTGGCATATGAATGTCCAATAGAAGTTTGCTCTTCCACTTGTTTCGTCCCTATTATCACGATGATATAGGGTGAGTCAAGCTAGAGACTCGCACAAAAACAAGCGCTTCGCGGGTGGCAACCCATGCTTATCCCTAGTAGTAGTTAGTAGAATAATAATGAATAAGTGTGTTGTGATGAGGCTCGCCTCTTTCTCGTGTTTCGTGTTTTGTGGTTTGTGATGTTTGTCTAGGATTGCCCGGATTTTGAAGGCTCTCGTGCTCGGTGTTTTGTCCATCGTTCACTCGCTCTTCAAATCCTTAGCATGCTTATATTGGGAATCCAATATCCTTAATCTTATCAACTAACGTTTATCTATTAGCATACTTAATAAACGGCTTTAGATTTGCGTAGGGATCCCCGTTATATTAGGATTACGCATTGAAATTAGTATGGGGGTATCAATCTCACATTGAGGACAATGTGTAGTTTTAGTATGGGGGGAATCTATCGATTTGATTATACCTGCGACCGTTGTTCTCACGTAACCCGTTTTTCCACCAAAAATATATGATTTATGTGAAAATAGCAAAATTTTAAAAAAATTTGTGTATAAAAAGTGTTTTGACACAAATGTTTGACTTTCTGATGGTGAGAATAAGAATAAATTTTGACTTGATCGAGCATGTTGCGCTCTAGCTTGTCCCTTAACTTATATAAATTTAAGCTTTTGCTAGTCTTTTATACAAGAAGCTTTAAAACGCGAATTCTAGCTTGAGAAAGCCAAGAGTTTGCAAGTTTCCATGATAGACTTTAAAAATGCAAAGCTTGATTTTATTAGACTAAGAATTTGCGGATCTTTTTATTAAAGATTTTAAATTTGCGAAGAACGAAAAATGATGTAGTTAAGTATAAGTTAGATGCTAAGCAAGGATTAGTTGGTTATCTTAAGAGCTCATAAGTGTAATTTGTGGCTTTTCCTCCCCGAAGCTTCTAACCGGACTAATAATATGTGCTCTTTTTAAAAATTAGACAAGTTAGTGGTTTTATCACTTAAAAGTCCTTTTAAAATCAACGTTTTTAGACTTTTTAGTCTTAGTTCAAATTTATACTTAAATTTTTTAAAATGAAATTTTCTCTATATATCGTGGTAATATAAAGTGTAAAAAAATATGTGTATAATATATATAATAATAATACCTTGTCAGATTACTGGATCATGGTCGGCTCGCATACCGAGGTGAGATGAGTCTTCATATAAGGCTGAGTCCGGAAGCAGATAAGACAACTAGATCATGGTCGGTTCGCATACCGATGTGACAGTTCGCTTAAAGGGTGGAGGTTATAAGTATAATTATATTAATGTTAAGTGTAATGTAAGTGATTTAATAAATATAGGAAAAATCTCTTTTTCTTAAATTTAAATATGTTTTTGAACTAAGACTATTTAGTTTTAAGTTGTGGTTTTTCTAAATGAAAAGTTTATTTAACGGGAAGCTTAAGAGTTTTTGAAACCGAAGGTCCGTGAGTTCGATTCTATTTCTGTGGGGGTGTTAATAAGCCTGTCTCTAAGCGTGTCTAGGCTGGGATTGTGACGAGTAGAAAGTCGCTACATGGACATGATCATCGCCTTCACAAAATCATAAGTCCTTGGGTGGAACATTTGGATATGGTCAGAAATTTGAAAATGTGCACATACACATTTTAGATATTTATCCATCGGGAGTGAAAAGTTAGTCTAGGCTTACACAAATTACAAATATGAGTAGTGTTAGCATCTTAACTTGTATTTAATAATGATTTCGTTATTATGCTTGGTTTGGGCAGGTGAAAATCGGGGACGATGAATTTATCCTTTGGACATCTATAGATTATTCTATAGGAGCTTCTTGTTCTATGACCCTAAAAGTTATAAAAATAATGAAAGTCCAAACATTTTAGTTAGATTGCTTAAAAGAAAAATATAAAAAGTATAAAAAAGAGAAAAAGGAAAATAAGGAAAAAAATAAAAATAGATAGAGAAATAAAAGTGTGTAAAATTGGTAAAACAGGGCGTTTCAAAACTATTGACTTCTTAATCCCCTTAGATGAGCACTTAACTACTTTTTGAGGTGATTAGTTTAGGGAAATTGGAATTTTTGGTTTTAAGCGTGTATTTATAACATTGCGTGAGGACACGGCAATAGCTTAGTATGGAGGATTTTGGTATGTGCTTAAATACACATACCTTTTACCTAATAAAACGAGCTAAAAAGACCAATAATGACCAAAAATACATGAGAAATACATTGTATATGTTTGTATCGTGAATTGTGTCTTGCAGGTACGGATATTCAATAAAAAGACAAAAACAAGGCCAAAACGGACAAAACCGAGCACGAGAATAGAAAGAGCGCGAGAAAACGAAGCCGAAGGCATATTCATTTTTAATGGGCCAACCCGTACCCGTTTAATGGGCCGGGTCAGCCCATTATAATATGAATTATACTTAACCCTAAGTCCATTACATGTCCAAATCCAATCCAATATCCTAAAAATAGTCCAAGCCTAATATTAAAGCCCAAAATCCCAATCCCTGTCCAAGTCAAACAATATAGAAAGACGGGTCAAAATTACTATTCACTGCCTTTTTTCCCTCCCTTTACCTTTTCATCCTGCAACGAGTAACCCAGGGTAAACCAACCCTCACACACACGCTTAATTAAACCTTCTAGAAGCTGACACGTCTGACACCACCTTGCCACGTTGGCGATCCTAAGCAATATCATTGGATAAAGAGGCGTGGAAGTGATCTAACGGTGGATTGAAGGGTTGTTAGAGATCAAGGGCTCGGATTGATGATTGGGACGCTCCTCTTGAAGACCTAGAAGCTTCATTCTTCTCCTATAAATAGAGAGGACTTCACACAAGTAGAGGATATCTAGTGTAGGAATAGGAGTAGTGTAGAGTAGCTTAATTTCTAGCTTATTGTACTTCTTAAATATCATTTCATTCAAATAGCTTGTAAACGTTTTACTATTAATAAAAGTCAGTTTCCTTTAAATTGTGTGTTGAATTTAAGCTTTTACTTTTATGCAATTGGGTTCAAATAAAACTTCCTGGTTTTGTAGATACTACTTAAATATGCAATAAGTTTAATTACTTTTCTAAGGCCTATATTTCATTCAGTTAAGTTTGCGTAAGCTTATCTGTAACATGCCCCCATTTTTATACCAATATAGCAGCGGAAGCTAATTGGGTTATTAACTTCATGGAAAAACAATCATAATCATAGAAAAGACCCCAAAAAGAAACGTTTGTTCAAAAAGATCGTTATCATTCATTTCTCAAATCAGAGTTTTTATACAGGCGAGGGTCACTAAATCTAGTTCATATAATGTGAATGATAACAAGTTTTAGCATCTTCATGGGGTCCAATGCCACTAGTGCCGTATATTGATCTAATAACCTGAGATCAAAAATGCTAAAAGAGTCAACACAAGTTGACGTGAAAATTCATAGTATGACTTTACAGTTCGGAATACAAGTCTTAGTGTTATAATTGTATACACATTTCTTATGATATAAAAGGGTGAGTATTGTTATTATACAACGTTCTTAGTACTGATCTGCAAAGAAATACAATTATCATAGTAACAGTGTATTATTGCATTATCATCTTGTTTGGTCTGTTTGGTCTGATTTGGTTTGTCTGGTTTGTATTCTTGTTAAGCACATGCACTATCCACATTATCATTCTTAAAGTCATATTTTTGACTTGAAGAGCTCATAATATTCAACTACAAATTTAACATCTCAAGTCAATTAACGACTTGGAAGTCAAATTTTTAACGACTTGTAGGATTTATGACAACTAACATTATAATCCAAAAGTCAAATGTTAACGACTAGAGTTCAAATTTAACGACTTGTAGGATTTATAATATTAACACATTAATATCCAAAATCAATTTAACGACTTGAAGTCAAATTTAACGACTTGAAGTCAAATTTAACGACTTGTAGGATAGATAACTTAGACAGCAATTGTAATGATATGTCAAGATAACATGTAATTTAGAAAACACTTGTATTCGTAATTTATAGCATGTATCCCCCTCACGGGTTTATGAAATCATTAAAGAGATTAAGAGTGAGGCTATGAAGATCACAAGTAATTTGAAAAGTACCACAATGTTATAAGATAAACGAGTATGTAAAAGAATTTGTAATAAGCATGTATCCCCCTCGCGGGTTTATAAAACATGTAAATAATTAAAGGCGAGGTTATGAACTTTACTAAGTCTTTGAAAAGTAATCACATTGGCATAAGATAAACGAGTATGTAAAAGAGTTTGTGAACAAGCATGTATCCCCCTCGCGGGTTTATAAAGCATGTAAATAAGTAAAAGCGAGGCTATGAACTTCACCTGATAGGTAGATGCAATAAATTTATGAAAGCGTATGACCTTATCACAATCTTATCGGGGAACGTTGATATAGCAAAATGATACTAAACAGCCACGTCACGCAACCTGAGTAAATATGTCAAGTCTTAGGAATGTTGTACTTTAGAACTTTGGTTCTAAGAGTTATGAATTTGATTGAAGAGTTTGGAATTATTGTATCACCGTTCGGGCCATCATAATTCAAAAGTCATTCAGTAAACGTTTGAGGAGCTAGGGCACTTTAAATCGTAAACCCAACAACTCAGTCAGAACGTAATACTAAGATGAAACCCCTTAATATGAAGCTCCCTTGTATTGTGGTACAATATAGCTTCCGGATGATCGGTTTAAGCGTTGTTTATTCAATACTAGAAAATGTTAAGCAGTAAGCGTTAATTAACGTTTGGCTTGTAATGTTTGATACATTTTAATACTTGTTCAAATATGTAACATTTTTAGGACCACTTGAGAATGAAAAAGTGGAAAAATATTACCTCTGGTAGTTTGCACTGTTACGAGGTTTGGTCCTTCAAGTCTTTTATAAAGGTATACAAGTAAAAACTTGTACTTTGAAAAGTGACATAATAGACCCTATAGTTATAACTTTGGTAAAATGACATTTTTAGTCCTTTTAGTTTTAAGTTTCCAAAAGTTACGATATTACCCTTGCATGGATTATAATTCAAAACATGTCCACAATTGCCATGCAAGTTATTTTAACATTTCAAAAGTTAATTATAGGTTATAATAAACTAAGAAATATGAAGGTTTAAATAATGGAAAAGTTTAACAAACGATTCGTTCAGTAGGAAGCTAAAACGGGTCGAAATTAGGGTTTAAAACGTATACGCACGGGTTTTAAGTTCTAAATTCTACAATAATCAATAAAGTGTGATTTTAAATTATGTAAAGATGCTGTAGATTATAACAAAACTTTCAACCATTATAACATTTAGTTTTATGAAAAACACGAAATTAGGGTTTCGAGGTCGGTTTTGGATCAAAATGGAAAATAAGCATGAATTGAATGAACACATAGGAGTCCTATTTATACCCATTTGAAGGTATAGTGAGTAAGCAAGCTTCATGATCTGGTCTTGACACATAGAGGGTCTAGTTAGGGAGGTGTTGAAGCTAGAAAATGATGTGTGGAAGTCTAGGAAAGTAGATTGATGTGTTGGATGTTGTTGGTGCTTGCCGCGGCTGAAGTAAGCAAAAGAGAGGCCATGTGCTCTCAATTTTGACCAAGGAATGGTCTAAGCAGCTGGGTAAGCAGCTTGAGGGTTTCTAGAAGAGGTTTACATAAGTTATTTGCACTTGGAATGGTTTGAAATGGGTCAAAATTGATGGTGAAGGGGTTCGGGCTGTTTTGGGGTTCGACTAGGGTTTCACAAGTTTTCAAGCTCATATTTCGTGTATAAATGATTAAGGATTGTTAATACATGTTCCCAAGGTCTGATATAAGAAGTATTAACAAGGATTAGTAATTGGTTTGGGTTAAAACGGGTTAGAATTGAAGAAATGGGGTCACAGGTCCAACTAGGGCTCGTTTAGGGTTTTCTTGACTTTCTTTGCTTATAATTCGAATATTATTGATTGGGAAGGATGGAATACTGATCATTGGACTTATATAAAGGATTATCAATGAGGTTTGATCATTGGTTTAAGTTAAAATGGGTCGAAATTGAAAGAATAAGTTGTGGGTTAGATTAGGGTTTATATTGGATTCATTAGGGTTTTCTAGGCTTTGTAATTCTTGTATATTGTCAAAGTAATGATGGATAATGATGGATAATGGTTTGTAAACTCATTTTATGGGTTTACAATGACTCTTGGTTGCTTACTTGAGAATGAGATGGTTAGAAACGAGAAAACGGGTCGAAGTTACATTTAGTGCACAATTAGGTACATTTAGGGTTTCTCGGATTTGTTTTACGTACAAATGAAATAAGATGATGAAGTAATGATGAAATAATGATTGATTAGGATTGATATGATTGTAAAATAAGTTATTGCGACTTATTTGAGTGTTGGTTAAGGTTTAAAATGGATTAAAATGAAGAAACGGGTCATTGTGTAGTATTTAGCTCGGGTTAGGGTTTCTGACTTTTGAATTAGGGTTTTGAGTGCAAAAAGATGTATGAAAGCTTATGAATGGAATATTTAGGGTTTATATATTGTAAGATGAGTATAGTAGCTTGTACATAAGTGGTGGTGAAGAAATTGGAATGAAAATGGAGGTAAAACGGCTATTTTAGAGATCATGCTTAATGACTTGTATATTGAGCTTTTAAGGACTTGTACCTTTCTTTGGATAGAATGTATATTCATATGAGATGTTATAATACTTGTACATATGCTTTAGTAGCTTGTGCATTCACTTTAGATGTTAATATTTCATGGAATTAGGGTTTAGAGGTATACGATAACGGTTTAAAGCCCGTTTAGATATAACGTTGCGAATGGTACATTATAGGAATAATGTACTTTGTAATAAGGATATTATGATATTGACTTGACATGATGAAGACAGGATTGTCATGATAGTTGCGTTGAGCTCGTCTACTACAAGTAATGTAATAAAGCGAAAAATTTCCCCGTACAATTGTGATAATAGTAAAATAGGTTGATGAAAATTCTTGGGTTGTTATAGTCTCCACCCCTTACAGAAATCTCGTCCCGAGATTTAATTGAAAGTTATAGTGAATAGATGTAGGTACTGGGCATGAATTTGATTTTTATGTTAGGTTAATCAAGGTTACAAGTTCACGTGTGTGATGCATTTATAATTATGTTGTACACCATAATTATAATTACCTCCTTTCACACGTCTACTTATTTTCAAGATCATATCTCTTGGTGACAGTCAATAGAATTTCGCTAGATTCTGGTAGAATCTGGGTGGATGGAATACGTTGCGCTACTCAGATCGTAAGGAATCGTTATTCATTAACCTTTAAAAGTCAACATTAAATAAGAATGCTATCACAAGTCTTTGTAAAAAATTTCATACCTAGTGGTATTGAAATAATTTGACATTGCATAGATTCTTGTGTGTTTCTTTGTTATTACGCTGCAGAATATAACAGAGAATTTTAGTATACGAAGATCATGGAATGAGTGATGTTAAGGAATGATTATGAATTTGTAAGAGTGTTGCTAATCATGTGATATATAGATTTTTTTTTGGAATGAATGGATGATGAAGGTAATAATGATAATGTTTAAGTGAAGAAAAGGAAAGTATTTGTACAAACGGATTAAAAGAAACTTGTTTGTACATATGTTATATACTTAAGCCTACTTATTTATAATTAGTCACTTACAAAAAGAAGCGTCCAACTCCTTGTAACTGAGAATTTATAAATTCATAGTTCAGGGATTTATAATTTCCTTATTCAAATGAAGAAGCGTCCTAATTCATTTCAATAAGATGATCATAAATCATCTTACCTAAGCATAGAATCATGATATGGTAATGTGTAGAAAAATGATATGATCATGAATGGTTAGACCATATTGAGATGTTGATTATACTGACGTCCATATAATCGAGGATGAAAATTTATGTTGCAAAGGTATGAGGAGAGTATTCAGAGTTTGAATATGATAGAATTGACAAACAATGTCGAGTTTTGATATCACCAGATAACAAGATGTAACGAAATTATTACTTTATTATTTCATGGATAACTTTACATACGAACTTTACATATGAAAAAGAGTTGATACTTATGTTACATGTCTCGAGATTTAGTTAAGAGATTGAGTGATGTTGGAAAATAGATGTGGATATTCAACACGAATTTGATCTTCTCGTTCCCAAGTAAATTCAGAGTTCCATCTTACTTTGACTATAGGGATGCATCTTCGTCTTAGTTGTTTGACTTCTCGATCCATAATCTCCACTGATTCTTACATATAGTTAAGTTTGTCATCAAGCCAAATTTCTTTCTTTGGAATGATGAGGGATTCGTCGCATAAGCTTTTCTTAGAAACGTAAGAAGTACCGTTGTCTGTTTTTGATGAGCACTGACTTTTGTAATGCCCTTTCTCTCCATAGGCATGACAAGTTACAGACACTGATAGCAGGTTGCTTCCCGTGGCTGGTCCTTTGCTTCTGCAGTTCCTGGTCTGATGACCCACCTTGTTGCAAATCTGACACTTGACAGTGCAAACTCCTGTGTGATGCAGGGTGCATCTTGTACACAAAGGGAGGTTTCCATGATATTTTTTGGCAGGATAAGTCCTAATAGTTTCTTGTCTTCTATGCTGCTGTTGGTGGTAATCATTGTTATGGTTGTTTTTGTTGTGGTTATCTGGGTAGTTATTTTTGTTAATGTGATTGTTGGAGTGATTATTGTTGTTGTGTTTGGGATAGTTGGTGGTGGTGGTGTTTCCTCTATCTTCAAATTTTCTTTTGTGATCGTTGATTCCTTTTCTTGCTACTGGAGTTCCGCTTGTCCCGGTGTTCTTGTTAGTATTGTTAGTATTTGCCATGTTAGCAACTTGTGCTTTTAAAGCAGTAGCAACACTATCAGCCACTAGTTGCCGGATGGCATCTAAAGTTATGGCTGGTGTTTCGGATGTTGATGTTCTTTTAGGAGGCATTCTATCAACTGAAGATAACACGTAGTAAGAATGATATCCTAAGTAATAAAAGAGAATGTGATGCTTAAAATGCTTAAGGAGTAATGAATTTTAAGCACTTATGGTATGATTTATAATGATGAAGACGAAAATAATGATTAAATGATGGAGATGATGATGAAAGAGAGATAAGTTGGAAACAATAAGATACGAAACGGGATTGCCTTTATAAATAATTTGCCTTTTTACTATACATAATCAAAATTTGATAAGCGTTTTTATTTATACCACACATCTCATGGCTAGGATAAAGCTATAACTAGTTTAAGAGTTGATGATTTCGAGCTGGTAGATGACATCCTAAAGATCCTCCTGATTTGTTTGGTAACGAGCTTGGATTTTCTTAATGATTCATTCAAGATCAGAAATTCTGTAGGGAGCAAAGGCAATCTTATCCTTTTGCCTTAACCACTTCTTTTGAAGTTTGATAATCTGAGTACAGATTACCTTGAGTTCAGTCTTTAGTTCATTACCATTAATACGTCCTTCTTCTATTTTCTCAATGCGGTGAAAAGAGAGTTCTTCTAAGTAATTCAAGATATCTTCGACTTGTTTCTTATGATGTTTCAGATGCATCTTATCTAAACATTTTCCTATTTCAAATATTTGAGGAGGGGTAGGAGTATAAACTAAGGAAGATGGTGATACCAAATTACAGGTTTGATTCCGGGATGAATTAGATAACGTAGTTGAGGAAGAAGATGTGGTAAGCAATAATAACTTGGGATGGTGAGAATGAAATTCATTGCTTGTATATACTGATCATCATGTATAGGTGGGAATTATAGTCTGGTCCTATAGATACTTAGTGAAACGTCTTGGAAGAGTTAGGAGAAATGTTTCCTGGTTGAGGAGGGAAAATAGTTCAGACTTGTTAGTATTCTATGAGGAAAACGTATCTCAATATTGGAAGTTAGAGCAGATTGGGAGAAGGACAATCTGGTCACTGTTACACCCCGCATCGTAAATAACATAAGTTATTATGTAAGAGTATATTAGCTAGTGTTATTTAAATACGTGTTCCAGAATGTAGTGGCAAGGAGGACTTTGATGGCTGAAAATGAAATGTGGTCTATAGTTAAGGGTCTTTGACCTTGTTCTCTATAACCATGGCGCTGATGTGATGCACCAATTGTAACGCCCCATTTTACATATTAGCAGCGGAAGCTAATCTGGTGGTAGTTAACTTCATGGATACAACAATCATTATTCATAGAAAACAACTTTAAAAAGGAGTTGTTGGTAATAATTTAGTTATCATTCATTTATAATCAGAGTTTTTACAAAATGTCAGGGTCCCAAAATCTAAAATATATTCAAGTTGTGTGATACACAGTTCTGCCATGCTTCGAGGTTCATTTGCCACTCGTACCGCCAACTTGCTAATTACTGAGATAAACATGTAAAAGGGTCAACACAAAGGTTGAGTGAAATTCATATGTTTGAAATGTAATAATTAAATACAGGTTATTATATGGAAATATTTGCATTACTGGGATAATTATCATGGAGAACATTTAATATCATGGAGAACCGTATTATCATTGGAAAATAATTGAATATTATATGGTTGAATGCAAGTCATTATAATGGTAATAATTGCAACGAATACAATTATCATGGAAAATTAGGGTAACATTATTATTGCACCTAAGCTCATGACATCAATACATTAACAGGGAAATCACCGTAGTGATATTGGTTAGGGACAGATGTTCACCCGTCGAATAGATAACTTGCACAAGGTTACCTAATAAGACAAATATAGTGAGTTGGCTACCCCAAGCATGGTATAAACAACAGTGGAGCCGTCACCCAATAGATCTATTAACAATATTCGCGTTCACTCGCAAATGCAAGGAAATAATGATTATGATATGGAAATATGGCACTGGAAGCTACTTAGGCAATAATTTATATCTGGATAGCATACATTTAGAAAACACTTGCATTCATGGTTTATATCAGGTATCACAGGTTTATAAAGTATTCAAAAGATTGAAATATGGGGTTATGAATTCATTAAGTCTTTGAAAAGTAATCACATTGTTATGAGTATATAAAAGAGTTTGTAACAAGCATGTATCCCCCTCGCGGGTTTATAAAACATGTAAAATGAGTAAAGGCGAGGTTATGAACTTCACCTGGTAGGTAGATGTAATAAATATTCTGAAATGAAAGCTCACGCTCCTTATCACAATCTTAACTGGGGAATGGTTGATATAGCTAAATGTTAGATAAGCACGTCACACAACATGAGTAGAATATGTTCAAGTCGTAGGAAGATTGAACTTTACGGAACTTTGGGTTTAAGAGTTATGAGTTTGATTGTAGATTTAGAATTATTGTTTCACTGTTTCGGGCCATCATAATTTGAGTCATTACAGTTAAAAGTTTTTGAGGAGCATAGGGCACTTTTAAATCGTAACCCAACTAACTCAGTCAGAACGTTAATACATGATGAAAACTCCTTAATATGAAGTCCTAGTATTGTGGTACAATATAGCTTCCGGATGATTGGTTTTAAGCGTTTTATTCAATATCTGGAAATGTTAAGCACGAGAAGCGTTAATTAAAGTTATGCCTGGTAAGGTTTTAAACATGATTTTATACTTTTTCAAAATGTTACATTTTAGACCCTGGGGTTTGAAAAATTGCAAGTAGACCCTTAGGGTTTGCATTTTTACGACTTTGGTCCCTTCAAAATTTTATTGATATACCAAGTAATCCTTTGTGGTTGATAAGTGACATAAAAGACCCCTATACGTTATACTTGTTTAAAAAGGACATTTAAGCCTTTTAGTTGTTAAGTTTCCAAAGTTACGATATATTACCCCTTGCATGGATTATAATTATAATCTTGGTTCCTATTGCCATGAAGTTATTTTAACATTTCATTAGACATGTATAAGTTATAATAACTAAAAATATAAAAGTTTTTAACTAAACACAAGTTTAATTATAAACGATTCGTTAAGCTAGGAAGTAATGATGTTTCGATTTGGGTTTCTAATCGTAAATGCTGTGGTGTTTTTTAGTTCAAATTCCTTCATTAATCAATAAAGGATGAGAGTGAATGGGGGTGGTTATTTTTAACATTAGTTAAGCATGCTAGGATAGATTATAACAATATTTAATCATTTTACATTTAGTTTTTAGAAAAAACGCGAAATTAGGTTTGGGTGTAGTCTTATTGATCAAAATGGAAAAATGGAGCATGCAGTGAGTTATAAAAATTTTAACAAGAGTTTATTTACGGATCATTATGAACATTATAAGGGTGTAGGAGCAGATGATATAAAACATTCAATACCTGGGTTTGAGCTTCAAGGAAAGCAAATGGTGGGAAACAGGTCAGAATCAAGGAATTTCGGCTTCCGTCGGCTAGTAGTAACGACCTATCGGGCTTACGCTTCTTGGTTTCTTTTGCTTCCTTTATGTACTTGAGACTTCTTAAGATCTATTAGAATTCATATTGAGCAAGGATTTGCTACTATGAAGGGTTATAGAGGAGGAAGTGGGGGATGAAGAAAAATGAAGTGTTATGGCTCATATTATAGGGTAAATGACCCTAAGGCTTAAGTATGCTTGGGAATTTGAGATGGGACATGTGTACAAGCTAGGTAGGGATGTGGAGAAGCTAGTAGATGTGGTTTAATAGCTAAGAAGTAGCTTTGGTGAGGTGTTTGGGGATTGGGGTATGCCGCGGACCTGACAAGTAGGAACAAAAGCAGCCATGTGCTTCTCAAATTTGACAAGCTTGGTCCAAAGTAGGTGCTTAAGCTGATACTATGATTCTAGAGAGGTTCACATTGGTTATGTGGACTTATGGTAGCACAATTTTGAGGGGGTCAAAATGGTCATAGATAGTATAACAGGGTCTTATTTTGGTTCGTCCGGTTCTTCAATTGTTTTTAAATGGTACATTGTGTTATAAATGATTTTGAAATGATGAAATAGGTTGTTTAATGGTAGGGGATTAAAGTAATTAGAAAATATAGCAATTCGTTTGGGTTTTAAAACGGATTAGAATTGAAGAAATGGGAGTACGGGTTCAACTAGGGCTCATTTAGGGTTTTCTTGACTTTCTTTGCTTATATTTTGCATACTCTTGATTAGAAATGATGGAATACAAATACTTGGTTTTTATAAGTATTTTAACATGAATTTTGGTCGTTGGTTTAAGTTATAATGGGTTGAAATTGAGAAAACAGGGTTCAAAAATTACCATTAGGGCATAATTAGGGTTTTCTGGATTCATTAAGATTTTCTAGGCTTTGATTTCTCACACATTGTTAAGTTAATGATAGATAATGATTTGTAAAAAAACTCGTTTATGTGTTTATAATGGCCCTTGGTTGGTTATTTGGAAAATAGAATGGTTTATAAAGAGTAATGGGTTAATTGAACAATTAGGTACCTTTAGGGTTCTAGGATATGTTTTAGTAACTAGTGAGGTTTTATAAATGATGAAAGTATGATGAGATAAATGATTGAATAGGATTTGATATGATTGTAAAATAAGTTTTAAACTTATTTTAGTGTTGGTTTGGGTTTACAATGGATAAAAGCAAGAAACAGGTCATGGTTTAGGAAACTAGTCGTTTTAGGGTTTAGGGTTTTGAATTAGGGTGGTGAGTGTAAAAAATGTGTATGAAGTTTATGAATAGAATATTTTAGGGTTTTACACATTATAAAAATGAGTTGTAGTACTTGATTAAGTTGGTGGTGTCGAATATTAGGAATGAAAAACGAAGGTAATATGGCTATTTTAGAGATCATGGCTTATGACTTGTACATTGAGCTTTTCAGAGATTTGTACTTTGACTTTAAGATATTTTTATTATTTTCAATGAGCTATCATAATACTTGTACATATGCTTTTAGTTGCTTGTGCATTCACTTTAGGGGTTAAACCCTTCCATGAGTTTAGGTGTTGGAGGTATTATGAGCCCGTTCTGTATAACGTTGCGGTATGATACATTTTAGGGGAATATGTTCTTTGTTATTAAGGATATGATGATATTGAATTGTCATATTGTGTATGTAGATACAAGATGGCCATAGATAGGTTGCGTGAGGCTTGTCTACTTTAGTTATACAGTTACCTTGCTAATAAGTAATTGACAATTGCAAGTAATGTGATAAAGCGAAAAATTTCCCGTAAGACAATTGTGATAATAGGTTTTGCTTTGATGAGAAATTCTTGGGTTGTTATTGTCTCCACCATTACAAAATCTCGTCCCGAGATTTAATTGATAGTTGTAAGTGGTAATGTTTAGAGATAGGTACTGGGTATTAAATTTTGGATAATTCAGTCACAAGTCTCGTGTGTTGATGCACTTTATTAATTATGTTGGTTTATACCCATAATTTTTAATTACCCTCATTTCACACGTTCTTACTTATTTTCATGTCTACCTCTTGGTGACAGTCAATAGAATTTCTCTAGATTCTGGTAGAATTTGGGTGGATGGAATACGTTGCGCTACTCAGAGTATAGGAACGTTATTCATTAACCTTTTAAAAGTAAAACATCAAATAAGAATGTAATCACAAGTCTTTTCAAAATTTTCATACCTAGTGGTCATTGAAATCTTTGGACATTGCATAGATTCTTTGTGTGTTTTCTTGTATTACGTTGCAGATAACAACCAGAGATTTTGTATACGAGATGATCATGGAATGAGTGATGTTAAGGAACGATTATGAATTTGTAAGAGAGTTGCTAATCACGTGAGGTTCATATTTTTGAAATGAACAGATGATGAAGGTAATGAAGGTAATAATGATAATGATTAAGGGATTGTTTATACAAACGGATTAAAAGAAACTTGTTTGTACGTATGTTATATACTTAAGCCTATTTATTCATAATTAGTCACTTACAAAAAGAAGCGTCCAACTCCTTGTAACTGAGAATTTATAAATTCATAGTTCAGGGATTTATAATTTCCTTATTCAAATAAAGAAGCATTCTAATTCATTTCAATAAGATGATCATAAATCGTCTTACTTAAGCATAAAAACATGATATGGTAATGTGTAGAAAATGATATGATCATTAATGGTTAGATAATACTAAGATGTTTGATTGTACTGACGCCCATATAATCAAGGATGATAATTTATGTTGCAAAGGTATGAGGAGGGTATTTAGAGTTGAATATAATGGAATTTGACAAACGATGTTGAATTTTGATATCACCAGATAACAAGATGTAACGGAATTATTACTTTTATTTCATAGATAACTTTACATATGAAAAAGAGTTGGTACTTATGTTACATGTCTCGAGATTTAGTTGAGAGATTGAGTGATGTTGGAAAATAGATGTGGATATTTAGCACGAATTTGATCTTCACGTTTCCCTTGTTAAATTCAGAGGTCCATCTTACTTTGACTATAGGGATTGCTATCTTCGGTCTTAGTTGTTTGACTTCTCGATCCATAATCTCCACTGATTCTTCCATATAGTTAAGTTTGTCATCAAGCCAAATTTCTTTCTTTGGAATGATGAGGGATTCGTCACATAAGCTTTTCTTAGAAACGTGAGAAGTACCGTTGTCTGTTTTTGATGAGCACTGACTTTTGTAATGCCCTTTCTCTCCACAGGCATGACAAGTTACAGACACTGATAGCAGGTTGCTTCCCGTGTTGGTCCTTTGCTTCTACAAATTCTAGTTAGAGACCCCATTGTTGCAATTTAGACACTGGATCAATGTTTGACTGTGCAAACTCCTTGTGTGTGCAAACTCTTGTGTGATGTAGGGTGCATCTTGTACACAAAGGGAGGTTTCCATGGTATTTTTTGGCAGGATAAGTCCCAACAGTTTCTTGTCTTCTATTCTACTGTTGGTGGTAATCATTGTTATGGTTGTTTTTGTTGTTGTCTTGGTAGTTGTTATTGTTGTTGTGTTTAGGATAGTTGTTGTTGTTGGTGGTGTTTCCTCTATCTTCAAACTTTCTTTTGTGATTGTTGATTCCTTTTCTTGCTATTGGAGTTCCGCTTATCCCGGTGTTCTTGTTAGTATTGTCAGTATTTGCCATGTTAGCAGCTTGTGCTTTCAAAGCAGTAGCAACACTATCAGCCACTAGTTGCCGGATGGCATCCTGAGTCATGGCTGGTGCTGCGGATGTTGATGTTCTCTTGGGAGGCATTCTATCAACAAAAGATAACACGTAGTAAGAATGATATCCTAAGTAATAAAAGAGAATGTGATGCTTAAAATGCTTAAGGAGTAATGAATTTTAAGCACTTATGGTATGATTTATAATGATGAAGACGGAAATAATGATTAAATGATGGAGATGATGATGAAAGAGAGAGATAAGTTGGAAACAATAAGGTATGAAATGGGATTGCCTTTATAAATAACTTGCCTTTTTACTGTACATAGTCAAGATTTGACAAGCGTTTTTATTTATACCACACATCCCGTGACTAGGATAAAGCTAAAACTGGTTTAAGAGTTTGTTGATTCTGAGCTGGTAGATGACATCCTAAAGATCCTCCTGATCTGTTTGGTGAAGAGCTTGGATTTTCTCAATGATTTGTTCAAGATCAGAAATTCTGTAGTAAGCAAAGGCAATCTTATTCTTTTGCTCTAACTGCTTCTTTTGATGTTTGATAATCTGAGTACGGATTTTCTTGAGTTCGGTCTTTAGTTCGTCACTATTTCTTCGTATGATTATTCTATCAATACATCCTTCCTCCATTTTCTCGATGTGGTGAAGATAGAGTTCATCTAAGTAATTCAAAATATCTTTGATTTGTCCCTCATGATGTTTCAGATACATCTTAATTGGACATTTTCCTATTTCAAATATTTGAGGTGGGATAGGAGTATAAACTGAGGAAGATGGTGATACCAAATCACAGGTTTGATTTTAGGATGAATTAGATAACGTAGTCGAGGAAGAAGATGGGGAATAGATTCGCTTCTTAGGTGTAACACCCCCAAATTGGGTCGCAGTGGAATAAGGGTCCGGGGCGTGTTACTTCATAGATCAATAACACAAGATATATATAGAACGACCAAAAAGTCGTTTGAAAACGATACATTAGATTTAACAAAGTAATTGTTACATAAGCCCGAAGCTTAACTTGTTCGCTTGATCAAAATACAAAGATTGTCAACCCATAGCAGATAACAAAATGAAATGCGACAAAATCTTTAATGCATGCCATCCAAATCAAAATCACCAATGTATCCATTGCACCTCGTGCTTATTGATCCCCTGAAAAACATTGCTTTAAAACGTCAACAATAATGTTGGTGAATTCATAGGTTTGATAAATCATATATTGTAGGACCACAAGATTTCCCAAGTGTATGATAATGCAACAGATGCAGACATCATATAAATGTAATTACGTTGCTCTAAGCTCATGACACTGAAGCTTGACGTGTATGAATACCAAATTAATGGCCTACATTGCCCGTGGTGATGTTCTAACCCGCAACATCCTATATTCGACATGGTATACGTTCGTTTGTCCAGTGATAGCTAATCACCCGAACGGGGTTGTCAAACCCAATAGATCTATTCATAACATTCGCGCTCGATCAAATCATAACATTCGCGCTCACATCGCAGGTATTGACAAGTTCATGATAGTGTCTCGTACTGGGTTATCGCTACTTAGGCAACACTAATCATAATGAAACTAAACCACTTGTGTCCAATTGTAAATCATTGCATGTTCTTTCACCCCAAAAACTTTTGTACAACAAAAGCATGTAAACCGTGGGCTATGAACAACACCGCACCATGAGTGAGTAATGCCAAGTATATCACAAATAAAGCGCCACGCGAATTGATCAAATGCAAAAAAAGGACTTAGAGGACTCTAGAGTGGGTATTGCAGAGATTAACCCCTTAAATTTTAATTAAGGTTCGTATAAGTACTAAATTACATTAGTACTTCCTTACATGCTAAGTCTATATAGCTCATCAACCACTAAATGTTTAAGTAAAACATTGTTTTAAAAATTAAAATGTTTTATAAACATAACTTTTGGTAAAATCGTCATAACTTTTCACGTTTCAAATCCGTTTCAATTGCAGTTCTTATGCCCATCTCTTCGTAATAAGACGAGTTATCAAAATTACATTATTCCTGTATTTGACCCTCTGTGAACAGTAACTTTTATTTTTTTTTTTTTTTTTTTTTTTTCACATTTTCTTTTTTTGTTCACCATCAGACGAGATGTTTTATTAATACCGTAATTTGTTGCGTAGAAACCCTTATGTCGCATTATATTCGTTATTGCTCCGTTTTTAACGATTTCTTTGAGCACGATCTCGTAATTGAAAATTTCTATAATTTTATGAGGTTTACAACTATATAACTTTCTGTCATGAATAGTAACTTTTATAAAAATAGTTTTATAAAAGTATTTATTGTCGTAAACTTGCGAAATTCATAACTCTTTCGTTATTAATTGAAAAATTACGATTCTTATATCATTTTGAATTCGCTAAAAATATTTATAATTTGTTAAAATATCAACACATGCTGTTTATACAATTTTTATAAAATGTTTTTTTTATAAAAATTCTTTTACGACTACCGTAAATAGCCGTATAACTAGATTTTAATACCGTAACTTTTTCGTTATTTCAATCCGTTAAAAAAAACAATTCTTACCTTTCGAATCCGTCGTGAAATGTATTACATTAAAAAATAAAATATATATGTAGAAAATTTGGATCCTTGGACAGAATTTTGGTTTGACTTGTTGAATCCATTTTTAACCTTTTCTATTATAACTTTATCACTTTTGTATTTACCAAAGTACTCATATAACATAATATGTTATAAATCAAACATATATTAAGTTGTTCCCATTGTCCATAGTTGTCCTCTTGTCCAACTTCACAAGTCCATCATGATACTTTAACTTTATAACTTTCATAAATAATCCCTTTTATTATAAGTTCATATATAGCCATTTTCCATAAAAACCATAAGTGTACAAGTTTTCTTATCTTGATATAATCTCATTTTATTGATCATATAACATGTCATTAGTATTTCTTTCACTTGTAACATATTATGAAGCTATTGTAAACCCTAATTAACCCATAATCATGTTTACACCAAAACTACATGATACAATATTTTATCATTATTTTTAACATGATATATGTAATAACACAGCATATATAAAAGTAATCCATGTGATCATTTCAGTAGAATCTCATTTTCATGATAAAATCCTAAATGGTGATTTAAGCTAACATAGAATAACCATATGCATAAAAACTCATAAAATGAAAGCATCAAGGTTTAAAGTAGAACTTATGATGAATGATGATGGTGACAAACAAATGCTAAACCCTTGTTTAGCCCTAAAATCCAAGCTTGCACAAAGAAACCCTAGCTTTCCTTAATAAAAACCCTAGCTTTCTTTCACTTGCTTAATACTTGGAAATGCTTAGCCAACGCTTGGAAATACCTTAGAATGTATTATAATGGATGTGTATAAGTGTGTATGAGTTGTATAAAAATTGCTATGGATTTGGTTGGGGATTGGTTTTGAGCCGTGGCCTATTGTAGAGCAAAAGGGGATGTTTGTTTGATTTTTACTAAGTGTTTATGCAATGTGTGTTTATCTATCATATGTATACATGTATATAAGGTGTAGGTCTAGTCAAGGGAACATGGTAAGGTCCTAGGGATGGTCTTGGTCATGGTCTTGGTCAAAGAGACAAGGCATGGTGTGGTTTTAATGAGTTATGTTGCACATTGACCAAAATGGTAAGATTTTCTTTATATCTTTGCCATAAATTCGGCATATATATGATATACATGATATATTTTTGTAGTTTTTGAGTATTGGGTATAAATGTGGGTATTTGTTGAAGTGTAGAAAAGTTTTGGTGGTTCCGGGAGTGCCTAAACGCAATTTATCGCGAAACGTATACACTTTACGTATCCGATAAAAATAAAATGAACAAAGTTAATAATTATCCTCAAAATAATTACTTAACCCTTGTTTGATGTAAACATTTAATTGTTTGACGCCCGTTTACATTGAACGCTAATTTTTAACTTACGCGATTTAAACTTAATTCATGAAATCACAAGCAAACGCGTACAACACTAAAAATAAATAGTATATTTATCAACGTCGTCAATGACTCTAAAACACAGGGTGTTATAGACTTCCCCCGTTAAACGAGCCTTGTCCTCAAGGCTTACGATGCAGCACTTGACGACGGTACGATCTTGATGAAGAGGTGTGGGTATTTCTTTCTGAATTGGTCTTCACGCTCCCATGTGAACTCAGGACCTCTCTTGGAGTTCCATCGAACTTTGACTAATGGGATTCAGCTTCGCTTCAACCATTTAACTTCACGGCCCACTATTTCTAACGGTTCCTCAACAAAATAGAGCTTGTAATCAAGATGAAGTCCATCCAACGGAACGACTAATGGTTCATTGGCATGACACTTTTTCAGATTAGATACATGAAATGTATTATGAACTCTGCTCAACTCTTCCGGAATGTTTCAACTGTAAGCACTTCTCAACCCTTTCTTATCACCTAAAACAAGGTCCAACATACCCATGGTTAACTTTCCCCCGTTGCCAAAATGTAACGACCCCTTTCCAAGCTAAACTTAAGCATAACTTTAATTCCCCAGACTGGAAATTCATTGGGTTTACTTTCAAGACCGTGTAACCTTCTGTCGATCACAAAGCGGCTTGCACCTTTGCTTGATCTGGATGATTTTCTCAGTGGTTATCTTGAAATTAGTTTCTGACCGAGTATTTGAGCTTCTCCAATTCAGTCCAATAAATAGGGTGAACGCACTTTCGACCATAAGTGCTTCGATATGGTGCGGTCCCCCCCCTTAGATGCTAGCGTTATAGCTATTTGTTATATGAAACTCGACCAAAGTGGCAAATGGTTAACCAAACCTTTCCAAAGTTCGATGCACAACACAGCAGCATATCCTCGAGAATTTGAATGGTCCTCTCGCTTTGCCCGTCTGTTTGTGGATGGTACGCAGTACTCATATCCAAATTTGTACCCAAAGCGTTCTGAAGTAACCTCCAGAAATTGGATGTGAATCTCTGGTCACGATCGCAAATGATTGAGACGGGTATTCCATGCCTCGTGACTACCTCCTTTAGGTACAATCTTGCAAGTTTATCCAAAGGATCGGTCTCCCTTATTGGTGTGAAGATCGCAGACTTAGTGAGTCGGTCAACGATCACCCAAATTGTGGCATAGCCTTGAGACGTCTTAGGAAGCTTCGTGACAAAATCTATAGTGATGTTGTCCCACTTCCATTCGGGTATCTTGGGTTGTACTAACAATCCTGATGGCCTTTGATGTTCGGCCTTGACCTTAGCACAGATCAAACACTTGTTAACATAAGTGGCTATGTCAGCTTTCATGTTGGGCCACCAATATAGTTTCTTCATGTCTTGGTACATTTTGTCGGAACCCAGATGAATAGAGTATTTTGATTTGTGGGATTTGTGCATGATCACAGTCCGCAAATCGCCATAACAAGGTAACCAGCTCCTACCATTGAGGCACAGGGTTCCATCCGCATGTGGTTCCAACTTTTGTTCTCTAATTGCTTCTGGAAATTTAGCATTTTCAATCAACATTCCCCCAACGTCTTCACTCTTAATGTTATCTGGTTTTTGCGCTTTGGTCTGAGCATTTAAGATCTGTTTGGGAAGATCCAAGCTAATAGTCATGACTAAGGCTCAAACTCTTAACGGTGGTTCTCGTTATTTCCTGCTCAAAGCATCAGCAATGACATTTGCTTTCCCCGAGTGATAACGAATATCGCAATCGTAATCACTTAGCAACTCTAACCATCGGCGTTGCCTCATGTTTCAAAACTCTTTTTTGATTCAAATGTGTTTCAAACTCTATGTGATTCGTGAACAAAAAAACCGGTAACAAAAAAAAAACACCTTTTTTATTTTAAACTTAGTTTCCATATAAATAATGTGTCCAATCTTGAGAGCGAACACCACGCACTGGCACCAAGTCTAAAGCATGAGTCGTATAGTTCTTCTCTAAATCTTCAACTGGGCGTGATGCATTAAGAAATCACATTTTCCCCTCTTTGCATCAACACCTGCTGCCCAAACCCTTCATTGAAGCGTCGCACATCGATGAAATCTTTCCGCTCCCTTCCAGTACTGCAAGGATTGGTGCACTGCACAACTAATGGCTTCAACAGTTGAAAAGCTGCTTCTTGTTTATCGACCCCATTCCAACTTACCTTCTTTTGAGTAAGCTTAGTCATAGGTTTGGCGATATTTGCAAACCCTTCAATGAATCTTACGGTAATACCCAGCAAGACCAAAAAATTGACGAATCTTCGTTGGTGACCTTAGGAGATAGTCCAATCTTTATGATTCAATCTTGGCTGGATCCACATGGATTCCTTTACATCTGATCACGTAACCGAGGGAACTGTACCTTCAGTAAATCCAAAATTCACATTTGAAAACTTAGCAATACAACCTTTCCTTCTTAAAGCAATTCCTAAGATTTGCATAAGGTTTTCTATTTATGTTCTTTCTGTTCTTGAATAAATGATAATAACGTCAATATGAGACACTCACGAATTTTATCCAGGATATGGTTTGCAACCCGATTCATTAGGTCTATGAATATGGCAGTGCATTTGTCAAACCAAAACGACATAACTTGAAATCGTAATGGCCAATAACGAGTTCTGAAGGCAGTCTTCGGAATGCTTCGTCTCCGAACCCTTAATTGGTGATAACCTGACCTTAAGTTCAATTTTCGAGAAACACACAAGGAAAGACCCTTGGAGCTGATCAAATAAATCATCAATTCACTGGGAAGCGGATAAACGGTTTCTTTCACTGTTAGTTTATTCAATTCCCAGGTAATCAATGCACATCCGGAAATGACCATCTTTCTTCTTGACCCAAACAAGACCGAGCTCTCCAGGGGAGAACTGGTCTTATAAAGCCTTTGTTCATTATCTCTTTTAGTTTGCTCAGATACTCTTTCAATTGGAAGGCGCCAATCGATAAGTGCCCGTAGCTAACAGGTGCCAACACCAGTACTAAATCAATTTGAAACTCCACTTGTCGAGTCGGAGGAAGACCCGACAAGTCTTCAGGAAAAAACTTCAGAAAGTCTTGAACTATTGGTACATCCTCAAGTCGCTTCTTCTCCGACTTGTCTTCAACCTCTTTTGTAGTAACATGTGCCAGAAAGATAGGAAGCCCCTTTTTCCTATGTACTATATCTGGCGTTTTAAGGGTGCAAGAAATTATGTTTAAAAATCGAGTCACAATTTTCCCTGGGTACTTTCATCACCGTGTATGATTAAGGTTTTATTTTTCCACAGGAATGCAAACAATCTTCTCCTGCAACATACAACCAATTACGCTTGGTATTTCGCAACCAATCCATCCCGATTATAGCATCGAAACTAAAAACCAAGTCTGACAGGCATAATATACTTTGAATGATGGTTAGGAAGTTTAATGTGCAACCCTTAAGTATAGTGTTTAACCCAATTATCCTTCCGTCAGCTAGCTCGACATCATAATAATGATCTAGAGTAGAAGGCGTGATGTCAATTTAGGAGCAAAATGCAGTAGACACAAAACTTCGATCGGCACCCGTATCAAACAAGATATAAGCATAGCGGTTGTTTAGAAGAAACGTACCCCAACGATGTTTCTGGATTGCCCCCGTATTTCGAACCACATACACCTTCGCTTTGAGCCCTATCATTCCCAGCTTGATACCACGGTTTTGCCTTTGTTGTTCTTCATATCTTGACTTCCTTTCTGAGTGTCCCCTAGCTCCGCACGATGACAAAACAAGTAGGGTTTCTGACTCCGATCCCGGTCCCTTCTGGTTGTTAATGTTTGTTGCATTTCCCGTACACTTACAGTCCACGGTCGATGTGACCATAAATTTTGCATTTTCTAGCACATTGGAGCACACACGGACCATCATTGTGGTAATTGCTCTTTGAGCACAGGGTCAAGAACCCCCATATGGTTCTTATCACTCGATCAGCAGTGTATGCCCGCCGTGTTTTTGCCTCTTGATTGTTTGTTTTCTGTTGTTGATTCAGACTATTTTGGGGAATGTTTTTCAAACTTCCTCTTTGTTTTCAGCTTGTCTTTTCCATAAGGTTTGACTCTCTTGTTCCATCAGGTTCAGTGGCCATTTCAATAGCTATTGCAATTGTCCTCGTGTTTGAAGTTCTACAATGTTTCCATGGATCCGTGGGCAATATCCGCCCGACATCCTTTCAATTTTGTCCGACACCTCAGGGAACATCCTCAACCCTAACACTTTCAAGTTCCATATTCAGCCTCAAGCACTTCCCTCATTTCGTATAGTGGACAATATTTATCAGTCATCTTCTTCCTTAGATCGACCCAAGTCATTTGAATATGCAACATCAATGCGTAACAGTCTAACATGGGAATTTCCACCATGTTAGAGCACTTGCAAAGATAATACAAGTAGGAACACTTGACCTGTCTTTCCACCAAGCATTGCATATTCGGTAGACAGTCTCCATTCAATCAACCATTAGGTTAACTCAACCACTCCCTCGTGCCCCTTAAATACAGAGGTTTGCACTTCATGACAACCTGAAAGTGCATTCTCGAAGCAACGCGTTTCAGATCCCCTGACAAAATAAACCCATCCTATTCCCAGAAGAATGGCTATCAGTTGCCATTCCCTAGTTTTGCGACACGTGCGGGCCAAGCGACACTGACCACCATTGACAATCATAGATGGAAGTTGGGCATTGGTGACCGTAGAGGTTGTGGTTGATGTTGGGGCTGGTGTTGTTGTTGTGGCCCCTTGTTTGACCTTTTTGCTTCTTTTTGGTGCATTTTCTTTAAATCACAAGAAAATAACAATATCCGTTAGATTCATAAAATATAACCAGACATGGACAAAAACCATGTAATAAATAAGTTGAGAATCGCCTCACACAGTGAAATTACAACTAAATGTAATAACAATTAAAAACAAATCCCATTTATTCACACACAAATTCGATTTATATACATGACATAATACCATCATTCCCATATATAACTGGAAAACAATACATGAATGATTCGAAATAGAAAGGATCACCTTGATAGTTACAAAAGAATATATACAACCTAAAGCCATACAAAGCCGAGAGTTTACCCTAATACTTAGTAGCTAAACACAAAACGACCACCATAACAAAGTCTAAATCTAAGTACTCAGCTACCCACAGCCCTCCCCTGGCAGCTCTGGCAGTAAACAGGAGACTCCCCAACGTCCCTGCTTGTCCCCTGTGAAGCAGTAACCTCTGCCCCTGTAATGTCATCAACCTGGTCCCTGAAAGCAGTCACCAATGCCCCTGTATGAGGTGACCCGCCCCAGAATGGAATCATCTCTCTCTGTTAGTGTCCCTGCATAACATCAATGTTCTGAATAATCTGCTGCTGTCGAGTACCGATCACACTCTCACTTACTCTTAATCTCCTCACGCCTCCCGCGGTCTGTCTCTAGCAAATCTGAAATCGCTCTCTGTCTATTACGGCCCGCTGACTGTAACTCTGTGATCTCTGACATCTATGCAAGAACTATGGTGCATAGTGACATAACCTCAGCACGCGCAAGATCACTAGCATCCATAGATTTCCCCCAAAGCTCTCAAGACAACCTAGCCTCCAGTCTCCATCAAAGAACGGTATGTGGCATGTACCACCGCTATCTCTAACACGTATTGACACCTACTCTCCGACGGCCAATAAACTGACTCTGGCTCCTAGCCTTCGTCGTCCAACCTCGTATAGATCTCATCTGTGTCTTGCCTAACCATAGACTCAAAATCTCTCATGTGTGCACCCAACTCTGTGTCGGTACTAACCGGAGCTCCCTGTAGGGTCTCAACAATCTCATCCTATGAATTCCGGATCCCATGATCCAACATATCCCGTCTGGATCACAGTTCTGACGCTATTGTCCTAAAGTGGCAACAAAGCCGTAAGCTGCCCTAAGACACCACTGGTCTAAGCAGCAGCATGGGCGGAGCTCTCTCCTACCTCATAACAGGGACAAAGCTATACCTACCCTCTTCCAAGGTGGAGGTTAACCCTTGGGTTTATCCTCTCTTATTACTTGGCCAGAGGTAACAACGTGGTATGAAGTAGGCAGCTCGTGAGTGGGCATGGGGTGGTGGGCAATCTTGTCTGTGGGGGAAATATGAAGGGTGGTGTAAAGGTAGAGAATGGAAGGGGGGGGGGGAATAGCTGCAGCCTCAACTCTCATCCGAATCGTGGCAAGCATCGATAGCCCATGAGATCGAATAAGGGCTAGAGGTGGTGCTGTCAATAATACAGTGAGGTGTGATAGTGGGAAATGAATCTGGGTGGTGATGAAGACATTGGAGATCGTGGTGTGATGCAGGTGGGGAAGACATAGGCAAGCATTCTGGTCTTGGCAACCTCAGAATCAGACCATGGCTGGTATAGGTAATGGCTTTGGAATAGAAATCCTAGCTGTCATATGATATACATGGTGAGGCTGGTGGTGTGGCCGCAGACCATCATCTCAACGTCTCAGTCTACTCTGCAACGGGACAGTTAGCTGGTAAAGCAACAACAACTGGATAGGCCAGAGCTGATGCTCCTCCTCCGCGCTCCTCATCAACCTCAACCTCCATCTCATCATCCTCATTCCTCCTCATCGCATCGAGTCCATGATCCTCGTCCTACACCTCCCTCGAAGTTCATCTCACATACTCCGTCATCTCCTCCATCAGCAGGAAAAGTCGATAGGATCCTCCTTAGAGGTCACATCGTCATCCTCCTCCGGATCTGCCTCAGGATCAGTCTCTGGACATAATCCGGTGACTGTGCAATAGGTGAGGCATCCTCAACAAACGACTGATCCTCAGCAACGCACTCATCATCACAGCATGCTCTGGACCTGGAACATTCGGGCGAAAGTGGTGCCTTCTCTGCGCTCCTCAGGCCAGGCAACGTAGATCTGGGAGAAGTGTGTTGCCCTGAAGAGCGTCCCTCCAAGTATGGGATCATCTGTAAGTGGGTTAGCTCAAGGTACTCATGATCATCGGCTCTCGATGATCCTATATCTGATAAATCTTCAAACGGACTGGACACTGCTGTGTATGTGATCCCTGATTCATCCGAATCTGCATGACTGAATCTGAACATTCAAAATAGCTTATATTAGTATTTAATATAAGACTCTTATAGTAATATACATTTATATCATAACATGTATATCAAATATGAATGCATCTAGTCCAACCAACTAATGCAACAAGTAGTGTATGCATGAATTCGTTGTTTGAAAATGGTTATAGTCCAGCAAAAACATTTGACCTGGTTCTCTATAACCTTGACTCTTGATACCAATCTGTAACACCCCCAAATTGGGTCGCAGCGGAATAAGGGTCCGGGGCGTGTTACTTCATAGATCAATAACACAAGATATATATAGAATGACCAAAAAGTCTTTTGAAAACGATACATTGGATTTAACAAAGTAATTGTTACATAAGCCCGAAGCTTAACTTGTTCACTTGATCAAAATACAAAGATTTTCAACCCGTAGTAGATAACAAAATGAAATGCGACAAAATCTTTAATGCATGACATCCAAATCAAAATCACTAATGTATCCATTGCACCTCGTGCTTATTGATCCCCTGAAAAACATTGCTTTAAAACGTCAACAATAATGTTGGTGAATTCATAGGTTTGATAAATCATATATTGTAGGACCACAAGATTTCCCAAGTGTATGATAATGCAACAGATGCAGACATCATATAAATGTAATTACGTTGCTCTAAGCTCATGACACTGAAGCTTGACGTGTATGAATACCAAATTAATGCCTACATAGCCCTTTTATGATATGGTACTTTTATAGCTGTGGTTATGTTCTAACCTCGCACTCCTATATCTACATGGTATAACGTTCGTGTATTGTCTCAGTGATAGCTAATTCAACCCAACGGGTTGTCAACCCAATAGATCTATTCAAAACATTCGCGCTCACAAGTCCATTAAATTGACAGTTCATGATAGTGGGCTCGGAAATGGGTTAACCGCTACTTAGGCCAAACACGTAATCTAAAATGAACTTAACACATGTGTCCAATTGTAGATCTTGCATGTTTTTCACTCCCCAAAAACTTTGTAAAACAAAAGCATGTAAAACGTGGGCTATGAACTCACCTTGAGTGAGTAATGCCAAGTATATCACAACTAACGCGCCACGCGAATTGATCAAATGCAACCTATTTAAATTAAGGTCGTATAAGTACTAATTACATTAAGTACTCCTACCATGCATAAGTCTAAATAGCTAAATCCACCATCTAAATGGTTTATGTTCAAAACATGTTTATAAAATTAAAATGTTTATAAACATACTTTTGGTAAAATCGTCATAACTTTCACGTTTCTAATCCGTTTCTTGCGTTTCTTATGCCCATCTCTTCGTATTAAGACGAGTTATCATAATTTGACATTTTCCGTATTTTGACCCTCTGGTGAACAGTAACTTTTACTGTTCACATCAGACGTGAGTTTTATTTAACTCGTATTTGTTGTCGTAAAACCCGTAAATGTCGTATTTTATTCGTTATAGCTCCGTTTTTAGTGATTCTTTCGAGGACGTTCTCGTAATTGAAAGTTCTATATATTTATGAGGTTTAAAAAAATATAACTTTCTGTCATGAATAGTAACTTTTATAAAAATAGTTTTATAAAAGTATTAATTGTCGTAAACTCGCGAAATTCATAACTCGTTCGTTATTAATTGAAAAATTACGATTCTTATCATTTTGGAATCCTAAAAATATGTGTTATTTGTTAAAAATATCCACACTTGCTGTTTATACAATTTTTATAAAATGTTTTTATAAAAATTCTTTTACGACTCCGTTTAATAGCGTATAACTTGTTTTTACCGTAACTTTTTCATTATTAATCCGTTTGACAAGTTTCTTATCTTTTCGGAATCGTCGTAAAATGTGTTATCTTATAAAAAGATAAAATAAATATGTTTTATTTCGAATTTTGGGCAGAATGTTTGGTTGAGCTTGTTGAATCCATTTTTTAACCTTTTCTTTATACTTTACCACTTTTGTATTTTACCATAAGTCTCATATACCATATATGTTATAAATCATACATATATTAAGTGTCCATTCTCCATAGTTGTCCTCTTGTCCAACTTCACAAGTCCATCATTATACTTTATAGTTTATAACTTTCATAAATAATCCCTTTTATTATAAGTTCATATATAGCCAATTTCCATAAAAACCATAAGTGTACAAGTTTCCTTATCTTGATATAACCTCATTTTAATGATCATATAACATCAATATAAGTCCATAATTAAACTCAACATGTCATTAGTATTTCTTTCACTTGAAACATATTAAGAAACTATTAAAAACCCTAATTAACCCATAATCATGTTTACATCAAAACAACTTGATACAATATTTTATCATCATTTTTAACATGATATATGTAATAACACAACATTTATAAAAGTAATTCATGTGATCATTTCAAGTAGAAATCTCATTTTCATGATAAAATCCTAAATGATAATTTAAGCTAACATAGAATAACCATATGCATAAAAACTCATAAAATGAAAGCATCAAGGTTTAAAGTAGACCTTATGATGAAAGATGATGGTGACAAACAAATGCTAAACCCTTGTTTAGCCCTAAAATCCAAGCTTGCACAAAGAAACCCTAGCTTTCCTTAATAAAAACCCTAGCTTCCTTTCACTTGATTAATACTTGGAAATGCTTAGCCAATGCTTGTAAATACCTTAGAATATCTTAGGATAGATGTGTATAGGAGTGTATGGGTTGTAGAAAAATTTATATGGATTTGGTTGGAGCTTGGATTTGAGCCGTGAGCTATATGAGTGCCAAAGGAAGAGATTTTTCAATTTTTGGTTAAGTGTTTATGTATATGTGTTATCTCTTTCTAGTAATGCATGTATATAAGATATAGATGGTCAAAAAGGTGCAATAGTTAGTCAAGGAACATAGTAAGGTCTTAGGGATGGGTCTTGGTCATAGTCTTTGGTCAAATAGACAAGTTATGGCTAGACATTAATGAGTTAAGTTGTACATTGACCAAAGTGGAAGAGTTTTCTTATTTTTCTTGTATAAAGGGCTATAATTTCGGCATATAAGAGATGTATATGATATATTTGAGTAAACTTTATGTATTGGGTATAAAAGTGGGTATTTGTTGAAGCGTAGAAAAGTTTTGGTGGTTCCGGGAGTGCCTAAACGCAATTTATCGCGAAACGTATACACTTTACGTATCCGATAAAAATAAAATGAACAAAGTTAATAATTATTCTCAAAATAATTACTTAACCCTTGCTTGATGTAAACATTTAATTGTTTGATGCCTGTTTACATTGAACGCTAATTTTTAACTTACGCGATTTAAACTTTATTCATGAATTCACAAGCAAATGCGTACAACGCTAAAAATAAATAGTAGGTTTATCGACGTCGTCAATGACTTGAAAACACGGGGTGTTATATATGGTGAGTTGAAAACCATAAAACTTATTTTCAAGTTGTCAACCATAGAACGGATTTGAGAAGTCTTTACCAAGAGCTGTTTGCTCCTGGACTAGCCAGTCCTTATGTCGATTAGACATGGTGAACTGATAACCATTTGTTGTGTTAGTGCAAAGCACCTCCACCAATTGTTATCCTTCTTATCTCCATCCTAGACTTCTAACTTTACAAACTTCACTACTTCCTAATACCAGCTTGCTTTTCCATTATTTTCAACATTTTATAGCAATCCTCATTCATCTTTCCATCCAAAAGCTTCATTTTCAGCATAGTTTGACATACCTCAGCAGATAAAGGATATTTTCTTTCAGACAACATATAAATATCCATTGATTCTAGGTTCAAACAGTGTACTCTACAAGTATCATAATATCTCCAACTTATGATCCTTTGCTGACTTAACACACTCCAAACAGGATCTGTACTAAAGGTTCGTTCAACATATCTTTTAAATACTTCCAAAATATCTTCTCTAGCTTATCCTCTGGTCCATCCATCCCATATCTATTCATTACAATCCTATATAACTCAGTAAGGTCATCTCTAGTTATATCTTTCAACATAGCACCAAAATTAATGTACACTATATCAGTTCCATCTTCCCTAACTATTTGGTAACACGCCTGTTTCTCCTGCTTGATGATCTTATAGGTAGCTATACTAGGTGTTTTCATAGCTACAGGAATAGGATTAATTGGAATTTTAGTACCTGTGACAGAATCATCTTGTTCACTATCTTCATCTGAACCTTCAGAGCACCTTATCAATGTTTGTATGCATCCTTCTTTGCCATCTGTTTTTCTGCTTTTTCCAACTTCTTGGTTGGCTCATTATCCTTTTGCGTCATCATCTTCTCAGTCTTGTGTTGGCGTCCTTTGTGCCTGTAGCTCTTCTCCAAACCTTTCAAACTAGCTTAGTGGCTCAAAATTTATTGGTGCAAAGGACCAACCTGTTTCACAAGCTTATCAAATCCTTCTTAGACCTTCTTCAAAACTCAAATTCTTCAGCTGAATAACTTCCATGTCCCTTGATTCTTCAAGTAATTCATCATATAAGTCTTCAACTGTGATTGGGTCATGGGCTTTGTTGGGAATTAAAAGTCTTCTTAATACTGTTGAAAGATCCTGCTACTAGTCAATGATAAAAGAGAAGTTTCAACTAGAGACATTAATGTTGATTGAAGACATTAATGATGATTGAAGACTTTATGGTTGAAGACTTTATGTTGATGAGAAGTTTAATTGAGTGTGGTGATAGGAAAGATTGAATACATTTGATTAATGTTGACCACATAGTTAGAAACATATTGAATACTTAATTATGGTATTTAATATGGTTGACTAGATTGTTGGGAAATATATTGTAAAAGACTTAATACTGCCAGACTTAATATTAGTACTACCAGTATTAACTAATACTGCCAGACTTAATATTAGTACTGCCAGTATTAAGTCTTTTACTAGTTTTAACTTTTACACTAGCAGACTTAATACTATGCTACCAGAATTAAGTTACTATGTGACCAGAACTAACCCTAAATTATACTACCAGAATTAATTCTAACTATTACACATGTTAATTTTAAACTTAGAGCTACCATTTTTTTATTTTTTTTATTTTTTTTTTTTTTTGTATTAAAATCAATTTAGACAGGACTTAATAATATATTATAAAATTTACACTTTGCCTCCCTAAATGTAGCTTATGGGTTGATCTACCAATGCGCCTACCAAGTAATTGAACCGGGGTCCATCAATGGTTTTGTCAACAAGTCAGCAACCATTTTTTTTTAAAAAATCCTGTGTGAATTTTCGTCACACTTATGACTTCTGCTCATACATTCGCTGATGAGTGGTGATCCGAATCTCAATGTGTTTGGTCTTGGAATGATAGACAGGGTTTTTCACAATGCAGATTGTACTCTCATTATCAATGTGGATTTTGGTATTCATGAAGTTGAAACCATAGTCCAACAATTGATTTTGAACCCATAAACAACACCTATCCACATGCCATGTGCATCAGCGACATATTCAGCTTACAGATAGTTGACGTGGCTCAATAGTCCTGATTTCTTGCATTGCCATGAATAAGTCGTTGAGCCAAGAAATTGAACGAACAACCACCTGCTGTGGATTTCCTGTTTTCTCCCCCCCCCCAAGGTCTGGAACCCACATAGTCACTATCAGAGAATGCTTCCAAATCAAGGGGTGAGTCCCTAGGATACCATAATCCCAAATTGGGTTTGCCCTTGAGATATTTGAAGATCCTCTTGACAGCATTGAGATGAGAAGTCTTGGGAGTTACCTGAAAACGTGAACAAACACATACTGCATACATAATATCAGGTCCCCCTAGAACAGTTAAGTACAATGAGAGAACCTATCATCAGATCTAACAAGTGAAACACTACATCAAAAGGCGTCCTCATCCTTGTCAAGGCAACCTTGGTCTCATAGGATGATAGCAGCTTTGACTTCACCAGATCAAACTTCTTTGAGCATGTCCAGTACATACTTGTCCTGAGATATGAAGATGCCGTCCTTTTCTGTTTGACTTGAAGACCTAAGAAGAATGTAAGTTCACCCATGGAGCTCATTTGAAAATCGGCTTTGCATCAAAGGCATTCAAAGTCAGCACACAAGACTTGTTGGTAGAACCCAAAAAGATATCATCACATACACTTGAACCAACCTTGATATCCTTTTTGTTCTTCTTATGAATAAAGATCTGTCTATTGTGCCCCTCTTTATCCATGCTTCTATAGGAATGAGGACAAAGTGCATACCAACCTAGGACTTGGTGCAAGCCATGACAACGCCTTAACCACCTTGTATACCTTTTTAGGATATCAGGATCAACAAAACCAGAGGTTTGTGAGACATAAACCTCCTCATCAATAGTGCCATACATTAAAAAAAAAAAAAATAAAAAAAAAAAAAAGAAATGCACTTTTAACATCCATTTGATAGACTATGACCCCATAAATGAGGCAAAGGCCAAAAACAACCTGATAGCTTCAATTCTTGCTACAGGTGCAAAAACCTCATCATAATCAATCCCTTCTTCTTGTCTATGACCTTGAGCCACTAGCCGTGCTTTGTTTCTGACAACTACTCCTCTCTCATCCTTCTTGTTTCTGTAAACCCATTTAGTACCTATCACCTTAGCACCATTGGGTAAATCAACCAAAACCCATACTTGTTGAAGCTTGAACTGCAACAGTTCTTCTTGCATAGCTTCAACCCAGCTTCCATCTTCAAGAGCTTCTGTCACTTTCCTTGGTTCAAACTGAGATAGAAAGCAAGCAAAAAGACAGTGTTGTTGATCTTTATGATTGCTTCTTTGGTGAGCTTGAATGTAACTCACTAGAGCATGAGCCTCAGTGATTTTCTTGAGAGAGCTTCTAGTCTGAACAGGTGTATTGGGATCTCCAAGGATTTGACTTTGAGGATGGGCATTATGAATCCTTAGAGTGGGGTTGGTGATGACATCTACCTCATCAGGGAGATTGTTGAAATCAGTAATAACCCCATCATCATCATAAGAAGCTTGTTCAAAAATACCTTCACTTGATTTATCATAAATCCTTATTTCAGGCATCTCATCATCATCATCATCAGAGAAGACCTCTTCTACATTATGAGCACTAGGAGCGACAGCTTCTATATGACCAGGAGAAACTTGCTCATCACCAGTATTAAAATCACTACTACCAGTATTAACAGGATTAGTACTGGTAGGTGTTTTTGTAGGTACTGGTCCTTGGTGCTTCAAAGCAAGTGCATCAAGCTCTTTTCTAAAGACCATAATGTCATCAGCAGACTTGGATATTGGAGTAGAAGATGGCTTCTTTGAGGAGTGACTCTTCTTTGTAGCATTGTGTTCAGATCCAGCTGCTGTTCTAGAAGTAGAAGAAACCAAAGAGGTTCTTCAGCCTCTTCTCTGCACAATCAATGTCATTGACCTCTGTTGAACCTGCAGGGTTAGGTTGATTTTGCAAAGATACAGGTATATAGTTCATAGAGTCTGTAAGATAGTCTAAGTCAAACATCCACCTATGTCCTAATCCCTGCACATTGGGTTTTTCTCTAGAAAATTAACATGAAGATTTACGTCCACACTCATGGATGACTAAGTTATAAACCCTAAAGGCTTTTATGTTCACCAGAAGTCAACCAACAAGAAAAACCTCATCAGACTTTCCCAATCAAAACTTTCCTAGTGGGCCTACGAGTATTTAAATGGTCCCCATGGCCACCCAAATGGTTTTATGTAACCACTTGTAGGTCCTTATTAACAGGATCTGAATGAGCCTTTGAATGACTTATAGTCCTTTAGATAAATCCAAAGAAGCTATGAGAGACGATTACTGAGAATACAAATATTGACGCGGAATATCAATATCTATACCAAGATGAACACAAGAACGATATACTAAAAATACTATTACTATTACTATTTGATTGTGAACGATCAATCAACACATATGTTTACAATACTATTCTACGTTCCTTTTATAAGATTAAGGAACCCTAAACGCGTTAAGAGATAATGCTTATCTCTTCCTAGAATAACGCTAAGAGATAACTATTACTATAATTACAACCAGACTTAACTATTTGACATAACAGTATTAACTTTAATACTGCCAGACCTAAGTTAAAGCTGGCAGACTTAACTTGCTCTACCAGACTTAACTTCTATTACTAACAGTACTAACTATCCTTATCAGTACTAACTATAACTAACAGACTTAACTTTAATACTAACAGTATTAAGTCCGTTTACAATATTTTCCTAACAGGCTTATTTCTTTTAGCTCTAGCTCTTTCTTCTGCAAAATATTTCTTCCTTTGATTGACAAGATCAACCATTTTCTTTGAAAAATCTTCTCCTTGTAATTCACTTCCTAGCATGCTCTTTGACAACTCTGCATTAGCTTCAATCTTTGCTCTAATTAAATCATAATCTTCATTTGTGTAATGCTGAGCTTCAAACTGAACTTGACTTTTCTTTCTTCTGTTGCTCATTCGAAAATTCTTCGTTCTTCTGCCAATTCTTTGTGCTAGGAGAGAATCCAAATGTACTTGTTTATCCACCTCTTCTTTTTGAAAAGTATCCAACCTAATTGCTTCAGCAAGGCTAGCTTCCTCTTGTAAAACTTGTTCCTTTGACTTCTTAGGAGTTTCTTCAATGATCATAGGAGCTTTTCCTTCTCTTTGGCCTTTATCATGAGAAGAAGTAGACTTCTTAGCACCAACAGTACTAACTTGTTCACTTCCAGTACTAAGTTGTTCACTAACAGTACTAAGTTTAATACTGCCGAGGATTAAATCCTTAGCAGATATAACTGGAGTTCACACAAGCATCAACTTCTTCTTGAAAATCCAAGCTTGAGACTACCTTCTTTCCCTTAGTCTCTTTTCTTCTCTTGTATCTCCTTCCCTTGTCCAATAGAACCTTGGCCTTTAAAGAGGCAACCTTGAGAGAGTTCCTGGCTGCTTCCAAGAGTATTTAGACGTATGTCTCCACATTTGTTCTCCCCTGAAGCATTTACTTTTGTTGTAGAAGGAGGAACCACAATCCTTGTACTAAATAATCTAAGGAATCCTCTGAGACTTTTCCTCCCTTGAGCCCTCAGGTTTCTTCTTCTTCCTGAATCTGACAAGAACCATATTTCTCTTTTCAACAAACCCTTCCAAGCTTTCTTCCACTTTCTTGACTAACTTCACAATAGCATGTCCCCATGGTCAGCTTGGGATTGTGTGAGATCCGTTTCCACTTCACTTCTTGATATCAACTTAGAATTGCTTGAAGTGAAGTCATTCCCCTTTTAAAAATAGCCATTTGCCTTGGGCCCTTTTTATGTGGGTGTGAGAAATTGTTGGTGGACAGGAGATGGCTCCCTCATAGATGTACTCCAAATGGTGTAAGGTTCAGTGCCAGGTATTGGTATTGGTGTTGGTGTAGGTGTATAGATAGGTGGTGTGTAGGGGTAGGGTAGTATAGGTATTGGTGGTTGTGTAGGTTATGGATAGAGTGGTGGTGTATGGTATGGATGCAGGGATAGGTTAGGTGTAGTAAGTAATGACTGGAGGAGATGATGTGGATGGTACTGTGGGTGTTGATGATGATGGTTGGGATGGAGCCACAGCATCATGTTCTTGTCCTGCATTTGGGTTAGTAGCAACAAGTAACATAGAAGGCAATAAAGGTCTTGGTGCCCCTCTAAAACCCCATTTCATGTTCCTAAAAATATTTTTGGTTAAGCTCACAGTTAGATAAAGGTGTTTGTTTTCTGTTTGAATATTTAAGATAATTTGCAGAAAACGAGGATACATCAAAAACTTTGTCTTGTTTTTCAAATTTGCCACCATACCATCAAAAATGAGTTTTGAAAAATTATAAACTCTACCAGTGGATAGACAGACCAACGCAGTAGCAATATTGCTACCAAATTGATCCCATCCACCACTTTTAGAGCTTATATAGTGTAAAAGATGGTGGACTAAGTATGTCCATTGGGGTGTAAAAAAACTTTTCCAAAAAGTAAAGGTTCCATCAGTAGGATACCCTATTTACCCTATTCCCTCAAAAAGTTCATCATTTAGCAACATCGTAATTCCTGTGGCGTCATCTAATTGAAGTGAATCCCTAATTGACGCCTCAGAAATTGTGTACCTTATAGTATCAATGGTTGCCTTTATTTCTAGAGTCCCATCAGCGTTAGTATTAGCAGTTGCAGTCTGCCAAAACTGTTTGATGAGGGAATCATAGATAGTGGGATTAGTAGTCAAAGCATACCTGAGGTTGGAACCTCGAAGAAAATCCACTATCTCGGCAAACCCTGCACTCTCGTCAGGCTTGCGCAAAAACCCCACTTGATTGTGTTTGTCACAATACTTTAATTGAGCCATTGGACAATCGATTCAATGTACTTGGGTTTTGATGCGATTGAAATTGTAGATGCTGGTAACAGAACTTTTGACTATTTTCGTTATAGAGGAAATTTTTACTTTGCAATAAAAGAAGATAGCAATAAAAAGAAAAGTATGAAAGAGAAATCAAACTTTATCTATATATAGCTTCTCTGTTGTACGACTATTGCGCCGTAAAAATCTCTAACGGTAACATTTAAACAGTGATAAGTCAGAAAAAGTCAAATTTCCCGCAACCAGCATTAACAATAAACCTACCAGTATTAACAATTACACTACCAGACTTAATTTTGGTCAAACAGAATTAATTAAAAGTCAACCTGAATTAACTCCTTTTCAACCAGAATTAAAAATGTATGAAAAATGTAACAGTTAAAAACTTTGGCACTCCTTCCTTTCATCCATGCTATGCCTGCAAAATTAGTCTAAAACAAAGAAAATATTCTTGCAAGAAATTGTATAAACAGAATTAATGAAAACTAACTACCCGAATTAACTCTACTTAACTACCAGTATTAATATGATATAACTACCAGGATTAAAATGAACTAACTAACAGTATTAAGATTACTTAGCTACCAGAATTAAACAAACTATACAACTAAGCCTCCCCTTAAATGTTGCTATGGGTTGATCATACCAATGCTAACCACCAAGTAATTAAACCGTGGTCCATCAAATGGTTTGGTCAACAAGTCAGCTACATTTAAGTCTGTGTGAATTTTCTCCACACTTATGAGCTTCTTCTCATAACAATCTCTTATGAAGTGGTGACGAATCTCGATGTGCTTTGTCTTAGAATGATAGACTGGGTTCTTCACAATGCAGATTGTGCTTTCATTATCAATGTGGATTTTGGTATTCATAAGTGAAACCACTAGTCCAGCATTGATGTTTGAACCCACAATACTTGTCCACAGCAATTTGCAGCAGCTACATATTCAGCTTCAGTTGTTGAAGTGGCCACAATTGTCTGTTTCTTACATTGCCATGAGATAAGTCTTTGTCCAAGAAATTGACAACCACCTGTTGTGGATTTCCTGTCAAGGTTTGATCCACCATAGTCACTATCAGAGAATGCTTCCAAATCAAAGGGTGATTCCCTAGGATACCATAAGCCCAAGTTTGGTTTGCCCTTGAGATATTTGAAGATCCTCGTGACAGATTGAGATGGAAGTCTTTGAGTAACCTGAAAACGTGAACAAACACATACTGCATACATAATATCTAGGTCTAGAGGCAGTTAAGTCATGAGGGAACCTATCATAGATCTGTACAAGTGTACATCTACATCAAAAGCTTCCTCATCCTTTGTCAAAGGCAATTTGGTCTCCATGGGTGTGATTGCAGCTTTCACATTTACAAGATCAAATTTCTTGAGTATCTCAGCTACATACTTGTCTTGAGATATGAAGATTCCTCCCTTGTTCTGCTTGACTTGTAGACCTAAGAAAAATGTGAGTTCACCCATGGAACTCATTTGGAATCTGGCTTTGCATCAAGGTTCAACTCATTACACCAAGATCTTGTTGGTAGACCCAAAAATGATATCATCAACATACACTTGAACCAACATGATATCCCTTTTGTTTCTTTTAATGAATAAAGTCTTGTTAATTGTGCCCCTTTTGTATCCATGCTTCTCTAGAAATGTGGATAGAGTAGCATACCAAGCTCTAGGAGCTTGATGTAGTCCATACAAAGCTTTGACCACCTTATAAACTTTTGTAGGATGATCAGGATCAACAAAACCAGGAGGTTGTGAGACATAAACCTCTTCATCTATAGTGCCATACAGAAAAGCACTTTTAACATCCATTTTGGTAAACTATAACCCCATAAAATGAGGCAAAGGCGCAAAAAAAACTGATAGCTTTATTCTTACCACAGGAGCAAAAACCTCATCATTAGTCAATACCTTCTTCCTGTGTGTACCCTTGGGCCACCAATCTTGCCTTATTTCTCACAACCACTCCTCTTTCATCTCTTTTATTTCTGTAGACCCACTTGGTGCCAATCACCTTCATTCCATAAGGTAGATCTACAAGAACCATTTACTTGTTGTAGCTTGAATTGTAACAGTTCTTCTTGCATGCTTGAACCCAACTGTCATCTTGTAAAGCTTCAGCAATCTTTTTAGGTTCCTCTTGAGATAGAAAACATGCAAACAAACAATGCGTTGTTTGATCCTTGTGGTTGTTTCTTTGCTATTGTTGAGGTATGATGAGAAGAGCATGAGCTCCTAATTTGTTGATGCACTTTGCTCCTAGTTTGCACAGCTGACTTGGTATCACCAGTATTTGAATTTTTTGGTGGATACTGGAATCCTAAGTGTAGGAGTAGGGCTAAAACTTCATTTCTATAGGAAGACTGTTGGAAGTCAGTTATCACACATTCCTCATCATAAGATGCTCATCAAAATATTCCTGTCTCAAGGCTTGTGAAAGATTACGAGCTCTGGCAAAAGTGACATCATCATGATCAAGCCTACCAGTAAAATAATGTTGACTACTAGTATTACACTGAATGGGTACTGGTAGTGTTGTTTTTGGGACATCTAAATCTTTAGGCAATTTCTTCCAACTATCTTCTAAAAGCTTGAATCTTAGGATTAGTAGAGGAATCCTTCATCTCTTTTTGAGGTTCTGTCAAGATCTCCTCTGGCTTTAAATTTGTGGAAGTTGTCCTTGATGCATCTTTTCTGTCAGGATTCTTCGACAGCTAAAGGCACAAACTATAAGACTCTACTTCCTCATCTTTTTCCTTGAAGCTATGGACTCAGGGAAGTTTGTGAAGTTCTGCATTGTTAGTTTCCTCGGAAATACCTGCATTGTTAGCATGATTCTCCAAAAGATACAGGATTATAGTTCATAGAATCAGTAAGATAGTCAATTTCAAAACATCCATCTTATATCTACTCCTTAGACATAGGGTTTTTCTTCAAGAAAATTAACATTGCCAGACTTAATTCTTCTCTTTTGGTTACTTGTTTATAAACCCTTTAGGCTTTGCTGTTTAGAGAGTAACAACTAAGAAATCCTCATCATATTTTCTATCAAACTTTACAAGCACACTAAGTGTATCTAGGATCGGTAACATGAAACCCAAAGGTTTAATGTAGCTTATTATTTGGTTTGTGGCCAAACAAACGCTTCATTTGGAGTTTTGTGTTGTGGTTTTGTCACTTAAACCTATTATAATATAGCAAGCAGTACTGACTGCTTCAGCCCAAAAGTGGTTGGTAACGAGTGAGTCTGCTAGCTGTAGTTCTAGCAGCCTCAATTGGGTGTTATTAATCATCTCAGCAACTCCATTTTGTTGTGGAGTTCTGGCTTACTAATACTCTTGTTTTACTCCCTTATTGCATTAAAATTCAAGGCATATCTCTTTTCCTTAAATTCAGTGCCATTATCTGATCTAATGATTTTAACTCTATGACTAAAGCTGGTTTTCAATCTGCCTAATAATGGTCTGATAGTATCCACTTGCTTTCATCACTTTGATGCCAAAATGAATACCCAACAAAAATTTGGTACAATCATCAAGTGATAACAAGGCAATAACTTTGCATGATAATGCTTTTCACGATGTAGGACCAAAAAGATGCCATATGCACGGTGTTGAAGGGGCTTGGATGATAATCTTGATAAACTGGGCCTTGCAAGAGGCCCTATGTTGTTTGCCTTTTTGGCAGGCAACACATGTGTGGTCATATTTGAAAACCTTGGAAGGTAAACCTCTGACAAGGTTTCCCTTCACAAGTTTGTTTAGATTTTTAAAATTGATTTTGACCTAATCTTTATGCCACAATTTAGATTCATCAGATGTGGCCTTAGCAATCAAACAGGCAAAACCTTTAGCAGGAGAAGGTGTCTTCATGTCAAAACTGTACATGTTGTGATGTCTAGGGGGTCCTGTAAGGAGTATCTGATTTTATCAGGCATCTTAAAGTAGAGGACACCAAAGACATTTCAGTCTCAGTAAAAATGAACCTCTATGCATGCTTATCACAAATTTGTGATATTGAGAAAAGGTTAAAATGCCCAATAATTCTTTCACAAAGGACACACTGTCAAAATCTAAATTACCTACTCTTATTCTACCTTTTTCCAGAAATCCATAGAGGTTCCTGTGTAAAGCTTAATGCCTAATCCACTCTGTGTGTACATTTTTATAGCGTGTGAGTGATCCCCGTGCCGTATCAGAGATGTTTTCGTAAACGTGTCACATAGACCATCACATCTCGCCACCTCCCCCTACGACCGCTACGTCACATCCCAGACCGTGTCCTACCCCGCATGTCATGTGGGCCCCTCCCTGAGCTCCGCCCCCCACCCCCCTCATCAACTTATCCATCTCCCTCACCTACCCATGCCGCCTCCTTCACCGTCGGATGTTCCTGCACATAAATAAGAGAAATTAGTTTCTCTTAGGGACCCAGGCCTTTGCAGGCTTGGGTCTGCCTTGTGGACCATTAGCATTCACATTTCTAATAAAAGTAGGTCCACTGTTATAATTGAAGTTTGGCCTAGGGTTTCTCCAATTATAACTTGCTGAGGTCTTAACATCAGATCCCCAATTTCCCATTACAGCATTAGTATGAGGCCATTTGTGATGTAGACTTGCAAAGGTACTTCTTTACAGATGAATTATGATGTTGAAAAATCCTTCTTTGATTAATTTGATCCCATCTGTGGTCTTTTTTTGGGGACTCAAATTGTTTTGAGGTTGGTCTAACAGAATTTAATTTAGGACTAACAGTATAACTTTGGCCTACCAGACTAATATTTTGTCCTACCAGTTTTTAATTTTAGGCTAACAGAATTAACTTTGGCCTACGTAGTATTAAGTTGTACTGATCTAGGAACAAATTTATTAGAGTGATCTAATCCTGTTTCATTGTCCATACTGTTTTGTCACCCATTACAGTATTACAACCTCTTTACCTCAGCTTCTCCTAGCCATTTTCTTTTTCATAATAGTCGCAATCTTTAATTAAATGACTTTGATTTCACAAAAAAAACATTTTTTCTTTGTAAAAGGAGTATGTATACACACTCAAATTCGGGTCGCAGCGGAATTAGGGTCGGGGGTGTTACTTCTCAGATCAATAAACATGATATATATAGAAAACGACAAAAAGTCGTTGAAAAGTTACTTTAGATAAACAAGTATTGTTACCATTAAGCCGAAGCATTAACTTGTTCACTTGTTCAAAGTACAAGATTTCAGCATAGTTCATACAAAATGTATTGCGAAAAATCTATTTGATGATATCCCAATCAAAACCACCAATGTATCTCTTGTACCTCTTGCTTACTGATCCCCTGAAAAACATTGCTTTAAAACGTCAACAATAATGTTGGTGAATTCACAGGTTTGATAAATCATATATTGTAGGACCACAAGATTTCCCAAGTGTATGATAATGCAACAGATGCAGACATCATATAAATGTAATTACGTTGCTCTAAGCTCATGACACTGAAGCTTGACGTGTATGAATACCAAATTAATGGCCTACATTGCCCATGGTGATGTTCTAACCCGCAACATCCTATATTCGACATGGTATACGTTCGTTCTTTGTTCCAGTGATAGCTAATCACCCGAACGGGGTTGGTCAAACCACAATAGATCTAGTTTTAACATTCGCGCTCGTAACTAACAGTTCATGATAATGGGCTCATATAAGGGTTATCGCTACTTAGGCAACACGTAATCATAATGTGAAACTTAACCACTTGTGTCCAGTTGTAAAGCATTGCATGTTTTTCACCCCAAAAACTTTGTAAAAACAAAAGCATGTAAAACGTGGGGCTATGAACTCACCTTGAGTGAGTAATGCCAAGTATATCTCAAATAACGCGTCACGCGAATCGATCAAATGCAACCTAAGTAAATTAAGGTCGTATAAGTACCGAGTACTTTAATCAATAACATTGAATATAATCCTATAGTTGTTACATCGTACTATCGTTCGGGCTATCATAATTAAAGAGGTCATGACATGACGTACGAGGAGTTAGGACACTTTAAATCGTAAATCCAACAACTCGTCGATACGCCATCCGAAGAGGCCTCATTATGAAACTCCCTAGTGATATAGTACTTTGATAACCACATAATATTCTATATAGCTCAATCACCAACTAATGGTTTTGGTAAAATTGTTTTTAATAAGTTAAAACGTTTATAATTACCGTTTTAGTAAAACTGGCGTAACTTTCGCGTTTTAAGCCCGATTCTCGCGTTTCTTATGCCCATCTTTTCGTATTAAGACGGGTTATCATAAATTGACATTTTCGAATTTCGGACCCACTGGTGAACAGTAAAAATTACTGTTCACACCAGACCTTATATATATTTTTATCGATTTAATTGTCGTAAAACCCGTAAACGTCGTATTTTATTCGTTATAGCTCCGTTTTTAATGATTCTTTCGAGGACGTTCTCGTATTTGAAAGTTCTATATATTTATGAGGTTTACAAAAATATAACTTTCTGTCATGAATAGTAACTTTTATAAAAATAGTTTTATAAAAGTATTAATTGTCGTAAACTCGCGAAATTCATAACTCGTTCGTTATTAATTGAAAAATATTTTGTTCTTATCATTTTGGATCCTATAAATTTTGCATTATTTGTTAAAATTTCAACACTTGCTTGTTTATAATTTTTATAATAATGTTTTTTTAAAAATTATTTAAGACTTCGATTTATTAACGTTATAACTATGTTTTTAAGTACGTTTTCGTTATTAATCCGTTTAACAAGTTTCTTACCTTTTCGGAATCGTCGTGAAATGTATTATCTTATAAAAATATAAAATGGATATGTTAAATGTCGAATTTTGGACAGAATGTTTATGCTAGTTTGTTAAGTCCATATATATCCTTGTTTTCATACTTAGTCACTTTTACATATAAACCATAAGTGTACAAGTGTATTTCTTTCCATATGACTTTATTTTAGTGTTCTAATAACATGATTAAAAGTCCATAATCAATATTAACATGTCTTATGTATTTCTTTATCTTGAAACATATTATGAAACTTGTAAACCCTAATTAATACATAATCATTTTCATGTTTAACCAAGAGTGTAAATCACTTGTGTGACCATTTTACATGATGTCAATAACATCCATAGGATATTTAAATGTGTATACATTTATGATGGGACCAACCATATTAAAAACTTCTCTTTTCATGTTATAAATCCTAAATGGTGATATAAGCTAAATAGAATAATCATATGCATAAAAATGAAAATTATAAGAACATAAAGAGTTCAAATGGACCTTAAGATGTGTGATGATGATGATAATCAAGTGCTAAACCCTTGTTTAGCCACAAAACCAAAGCTTGCACAAATAAAACCCTTGTTTTCTTAATAAAAACCCTAGCTTTCTTTCTCTTGATTATTACTTGAATATGGTTAACCAATGCTTGCAAATGCCTTAGTATATCTTAGAATAGATGTGTATAGAAGTGTATGGGTTGTAGAAAATTTTGTATGGGTTTGGTTTGGTCTTGGTTTTGAGCCGTGAGCTCTAGGGGACCAAAAGAGGGTTTTTGTTTGATTTTTACTAAGTGTTGGTGTTGTATGAGTTCTTTTACTAGATACTTGCATGTATATAAGATATAGATGACCAAAAAGGTGCAATAGTTAGTCAAGGAACATAGTATGGTCTTAGGGATGGGTCTTTAGTCAATTAGACAAGGTATGGTGTGGCATTTATGAAGTATGTTGTTCATTTGACCAACTTGAAGAGTTTTCTATATATAACTTTGTATAAATGGCAAGAATTTCGGCAAACATAAGATATAGATGATATATTTTGTAATTTTTATGTATTGGGTATAAAAGTGGGTATTTGTTGAAGCGTAGAAAAGTTTTTGTGGTTCCGGGAGTGCCTAAACGCAAATTATCGCGAAACGTATACACTTTACGTATCCGATAAAAATAAAATGAACAAAGTTAATAATTATCCTCAAAATAATTATATAACCCTTGCTTGATGTAAACATTTAATTGTTTGATGCCCGTTTACATTGAACGCTAATTTTTAGCTTACGCGATTTAAACTTAATTCATGAAATCACAAGCAAATGCGTACAACACTAAAAATAAATAGTATATTTATCGACGTCGTCAATGACTTGAAAACACAGGGTGTTATAGACTTCCCCCGTTAAACGAGCCTTGTCCTCAAGGCTCACAATGCAACACTTGACGACGGTGTGGTCTTGATGAAGAGGTGTGGATATTTCTTCTTGAATTGGTCTTCACGCTCCCACGTGAACTCAGGACCTCTCTTGGAGTTCCATCGAACTTTGACTAATGGGATCCGACTTCGCTTCAACCGTTTAAAACTCAAGGCCTACCACTAATTCTACTGGTTCTCATCAAAAATGGAGGTTTGTCGTCAAATTAAGTCCATCCCAATCGGAACAACGGCTAATGGATTCGTCGGCCCCATGACACTTTTTCAGATTAGATACATGAAACGTCATTATGACATTTTGCTTAATCTTGGGATGTTCAAGCCCTTTTGTAAGCCACTTCTCCAACCCTTTCTATCACCTTAAAAGGTCCAACATACCTAGGGTTTAACTTCCCCCGTTTGCCAAAACGTACAACCCCTTTCCAAGGCGAAACTTTAAGCATAACTTTATCCCCGACTTGGAATTCCATTGGTTTACGCTTCAAGTCAGCGTAACTCTTTTGTCGATCACGAGCGGCTTGCATCCTTTGCTTGATCTGGATGATTTTCTCAGTGGTCTCTTGAATTAGTTCTGGGCCGAGTATTTGAGCTTCTCCAACTTCAGTCCAACAAACAGGTGAACGACACTTCCGACCATAAAGTGCTTCGAATGGTGCGGCCTTGATGCTGGCATGATAGCTATTGTTATATGAGAACTCGACTAAGGGCAAATGGTTAACCCAACCCTTTCCAAAGTCGATCGCACAAGCACGCAGCATATCCTCGAGAGTTTGAATGGTCCTCTCGCTTTGCCCGTCTGTTTGTGGATGGTACGCAGTACTCATATCTAAATTAGTACCCAAAGCGTTCTGAAGTGACCTCCAGAAATTTGATGCGAATCTTGGGTCACGATCACAAATGATTGAGACGGGTATTCCATGTCTCGTGACCACCTCCTTTAGGTACAATCTTGCAAGCTTATCCAAAGGATCGGTCTCTCTCATTGGTGTGAAGATCGCAGACTTAGTGAGTCGGTCAACGATCACCCAATTGTAGTCATTAGCTTGAGGACGTTTTCAGAAGCTTCGTGACAAAAATCCCATAGTGATGTTATCCCGCTTCCCTTTTGTTTTTTTATTTTTTTGGGTATCTTGGTTGTACCAACAATCCTTGATGGACCTTTGAGGTTCGGCCTTGACTTTAGCACTGGTCAAACACTTGTTAACATAAGTGGCTTTGTCGGCTTTATGCTTGGTGCGCCACGACACCACCAGCCACGCCCACACACGGGCACCAATAGACCACAAAATCGCTTCTTCATTTATCTTGGTACATTTCTGGCTGGAACAGGATGGTATAGAGTACTTTGACAGTCCTGTAGATCCCCATAACATGGAAAAAACCAGCTACCTGCCAATGAGGCACAGGGTTCCTTCGCACGTGTGGTTCCAACTTTTGTTCTTAATTTGCTTCTGGAAATTAGCATTTTCAATCAAAGTTCCCCAACCGTTCTTCACTCTTAATGTTCTCCGGTTTTCGCGCTTCAGTCTGAGCATTTAAGATCTGTTTGGGAAGATCCAAACTAATAGTCATAACCAAGGCTCGAACTCTTAACGGTGGTTCTCGTTCTTTCCTGCTTAAAGCATCAGCAACGACATTTGCTTTCCCCGGGTGATAACGAATATCGCAATCGTAATCACTTAGCAATTCAAGCCATCGGCGTTGCCTCATGTTCAACTCTTTCTGATCTAAAATGTGTTGCAAACTCTTGTGATCGGTGTACACCGTACACTTAGTTCCATATAAATAATGTCTCCAGATCTTGAGAGCGAACACCACTGCACCAAGTTCTAAATCATGAGTCGTATAGTTCTTCTCATGAATTTTTAACTGGCGTGATGCATAAGAAATCACCTTTTCTCTTTGCATCAACACAGCGCCCAAGCCCTTCTTCGAAGCATCGCAGTATGCGATGAAATCTTCGCTTCCTTCAGGTAATGCAAGGATTGGTGCACTGCACAACTTTTGCTTCAACAGTTGAAAAGCTGCTTCTTGTTTATCGCCCCATTCAAACTTAACCTTCTTCTGGGTGAGCTTGGTCATAGGTTTGGCGATCTTTGAAAAACCTTCAATGAACCTTCGATAGTATCCAGCAAGACCTAAAAATTGACGAATCTCCGTTGGTGACTTAGGAGATGTCCAATCCTTAATGGATTCAATCTTAGCTGGATCCACATGAATTCCTTCACTATCGATCACGTGACCTAGGAACTGTACCTTAGGAATCCAAAATTCACATTTGGAAAACTTGGCATACAACTCCTCCTTCTTAAGCAATTCTAAGATTAGCTTAAGGTGTTCTTCGTGTTCTTTCTTGTTCTTCGAATATATCAGAATATCGTCAATAAAGACAATTACGAATTTATCTAGATATGGTTTGCATACCCGATTCATAAGGTCCATGAATACGGCAGGTGCGTTTGTCAAACCAAACGGCATAACTTGAAATTCGTAATGGCCATAACGAGTTCTGAAGGCAGTCTTCGGAATGTCTTCTTCTCGAACCCTCAATTGGTGATAACCTGACCTTAAGTCAATCTTCGAGTAGACACTCGACCCTTGGAGCTGATCAAATAAATCATCAATTCTTGGGAGCGGATAACGGTTCTTCACCGTTAGTTTATTCAATTCCCGGTAATCAATGCACATCCGGAATGATCCGTCCTTCTTCTTGACAAACAAGACCGGAGCTCCCCAGGGCGAGGAACTAGGCCTTATAAAGCCTTTGTCAGATAACTCTTTCAGTTGCTCAGATAACTCTTTCATTTCGGAAGGCGCCAGTCGATAAGGTGCCCGTGCTACAGGTGCAGCACCAGGTACCAAATCAATTTGAAACTCCACTTGTCGAGTCGGAGGAAGACCCGGCAAGTCTTCAGGAAATACTTCAGGAAAGTCTTGAACTATTGGCACGTCCTCAAGTCGCTTCTTCTCCGACTTGTCTTCAACCTCTTTTACATTAACATGTGCCAGAAAGATAGGAAACCCTTTTTCTATGTACTTCTGCGTTTTAGTGCACGAAATGATGTTTAATCGTGTCACATTTCCCTGGGTACTTCCATCACCGTGTATGATTAAGATTTTATTTTTCCAGGGAATGCGAACAATCTTCTCGGCACACATGATGACCGCTTGGTACTTCGCCAACCAATCCATACCGATTACTAGCATCTTAACTACAAAGTTCTAATGGCATTAAGTTTATGATGAATTGGTGGTTTAGGACAGTTTAATGTGCAGCCTTAAGTATAGTATTTAGCTAATTATCCTCCAGTCAGCTAGTTGACATCAGAATAGTGATTCTAGGGTAGATGGTGTGATGTCAATTGGGAGTTAAAATGCAGTAGACACCAAAATCTCCATTCGATCGGCACCCGTATCAAAACATGATATAAGCATAATGTGGTTTAGAAGGAAAGTACCGCAACGACATTGTCTGGGTTTTGCCCCCGCATTTCCAAACAACATACACCTTCGCTGGAACCCTGTCATTCCCATGCTTGATTCCACGGTGCGTTGTTGGGTCTTCATTCTTGGACAATCCTTTCTGAAGTGTCCCTGAGCTCCGCACTCAAAACAAGTGGGCTTCTGACCCGATCCGGTGCCCTTTTGGTTGTTAATGTTGTTTGATATTTCGTACCCCTACAGTCACGAGCGATGTGACCATATTTGTTACATTTATAGCACTTTGGAGCACACGGACCATCATGGTGGTAATTGCATTTTGAGCATAGGGGTCTAGATCCCCCGTATTGTTTCTTATCACCTGATCCAGCAGTGTATGCCCTACCGGTGTTCTGCCTCTTGTTTTGCTGTTGTTGTTGATTCTGATTGCTTCGGGAAGTGTTTTCAGACTTCCTCTTGTTTTTAGCTTGTCTCTCTGCAATGGTACTGACTCTCTTGTCCATCAATTCTGTGGCCATTTCAATAGCCTCCTGCATGGTCTTTGGCTTTGAAGCCACGATGTTTCCATGGATCATGTCGGGTAATCCACCGGACGTTACCTTTCTAAATTTAGTCTGACTAGCATCAGGGGGAACATGTATAAACACACAGGTTGTGCTATAGCTCTTAATATACGTTGGTTGTATTTGCCCAGCAGTGACCTATACCTTCAAGTTCCTTATTCAACCTCCAGTGTCTTCATTCATTTCGTAGACAATAACTTATCGTCATCTTCTTCCTTAGATCGACCCAAGTCATTGAATATGCAACATCATGCGTAACAGTCATAACATGGGAATTCCACCATGTTAGAGCACTTGCTAAGAGTATACAAGTAGAACACTTGACCTGGTTTTCCACCGAGCAGTTGCTTATTCGGAAGACAGTCTCCATTCTTTCAAACCATTGGGTTAACTCAACCACTCCCTCGGTGCCCTTGAAATACAGAGGTTTGCACTTCATGAAATCCTGGTAAGTGCACTCTCGAGCAACGCGTTCAGATCCCCTGACACCCGTTCCCGAAGAATGGCTATCAGTGCCATTCCTAGTTGCGTCACGTGCGGCCAAGGCGGCACTGACACCTTGATCAATCATAGCTTGGAGTTGGGCATTGGTGACCGTAGTGGTTGTGGTTGCTGTTGGGGCTGGTGTTGTTGTTGTGGCCGGAGTTGACCTTGTGGCTCTTTTTGGGGCCATTTTCTTCAATCACAAGAAAATACAATATCCGTTAGATTTCATAAAATCATAACCATGACATGACATATCCATGATAAATAAAGTGAGATCACATCACACAGTGAAATGTACAATTGAATTGTAATTAACAATGATATAACCAAATCGACATTCATTCACCACAAATTCGATTATAGACATGACATAATACCATCATTCCATATATAACTGGAAAACATACATGATTGATTTAGATAGGAAATGATCACCTTGATTAGGTTACAAAAGAATATATACAACCTAAAGCCATACTAGCCGAGAGTTACCCGTAATACTTAGTAGGCTAAATACAAAACGACCAGCCATAACAAAGTCTAATCTAAGTACTGCTACCAGCCTCCCCTGGCAGCTCTGGCTGTACAGGACCCCCAACGGGTCCCTGCTGTCCCTGTGAAGCAGTAACCTGCCCCTGTAATGTCATCACCTGTCCCTGTAAAGCTGTCACCTGCCCCTGTAGTGTGGTGACCAGCCCCTGAAGTGGAATCATCTCTCTCTGTAGTGTCTGCATAACAGTCAATGTCTGAATAATCTGCTGCTGTCGAGTACGATCAGCAGCTCTCAACTCTCTAATCTCCTCACGCCTCCCGCGGTCTGTCTCTAGCAAATCTGAAATCGCTCTCTGTCTATTACGGCCCGCTGACTGTAACTCTGTGATCTCTGACATCTATGCAAGAACTATGGTGCATAGTGACATAACCTCAGCACGCGCAAGATCACTAGCATCCATAGATTTCCCCCAAGCCTCTCTAGACATCCTAGCCTCAGTCTCCATCAAAAGACGTGTATGTGCATGTCCACGTCTATCTCTAAACAGCGTATTGACCCGACTGGCCAATAACTGTCGCTGGCTCTGCTCGTCGTCCAACCTCGTATAGATCTCATCTGTGTCTTGCCTAACCATAGACTCAAAATCTCTCATGTGTGCACCCAACTCTGTGTCGGTACTAACCGGAGCTCCCTGTAGGGTCTCAACAATCTCATCCTATGAATCCGTGATCCCATATCCAACATATCTCTCTGGGTCACGCCTGATCTCCCTGTCCATAGTGGCAACAAAGCCGTAATCTGCCCTAAGACCTCCAGCTGGTCTAGCAGCAGCAGCGGCGGAGCTCTCTCCTACCTCATAACTGGGACCAAGAGCTATACCTAACCTCTTCCGAGGTGGTAGGTTAACCTCGGGTCTATCCTCTCTATGACTGGCAGAGGGTAACAACAATGGTGGTAATGAAGTAGGAGCTGATGTGGGCATGGGTGGTGGTGCATCTGGTCTGGTGGGGGAGAGTATGAAGGGTGGTGGTAATGGTAGAGAATGGGAAGTAGCTGCAGCCTCAGCTCTCATCCGAATCGTGGCAGCTCGATAGCCCAATGAACGAATAGGACTAGGAGGTGGTGCTGTCAATACAGGTGAGGGTGGTGATAGTGGGAAAGGAATCTGGGGTGGTGATGAAGACCATGGAGATAGTGGTGATGCTGGTGGGGAAGATATAGCAAGCAGTCTGGCAACCTCAGAATCAGACCATGCTGGTACAGGTAATGGCTCTGGAATAGTAATCCTAGCTGTCATACGATATGCAGGGTGAGGTGGTGGTGTGGCCGCAGACTCATCAGTCTCAAACGGCTCAGTCTCCTCTGCAGACGGGGCAGTAGCTGGTAAAGCAACAACTACAGGGTAGGCAGGAGCTGGGTGCTCCTCCTCCGCCTCCTCATCAACCTCAACATCCATCTCATCATCCTCATCCTCCTCATCGGCGTCGATGTCCATATCATCGCCCTCATCCTCCTCGATGTCCATCTCATCATCTCCGTCATCTCCTCCATCAGCAGGATAGTCGATAGGATCCTCCTCAGGGTCCTCATCGTCATCCTCCTCTGGATCTGCCTCTGGATCAGTATCTGGAACATAATCAGGTGACTGTGCAGTGGGTGAGGCATCCTCAGCATACGGCTGATCCTCAGCAACGATCTCATCATCAGCATGCTCTGGACCTGGAACATAATCTGGTGAAAGTGGTGCCTGCTCTGGCTCCTCAGGGCCAGGCACGTAATCTGGAGAGGGTGGTGCCTGAAGAGCGGCCTCCAAGTATGGGTCCTCTGGCATGTAAGGTAGCTCAAGTAACTCGTGATCATCGGCTCTAGGTGATCCGATGTCTGATAGATCCTCAAATGGGCTGGAAACCTCCGTGTGTGTAACCCCTGATTCATCCGAATCTGACATGACTGAATCTGAAAATTCAAAATAGCTTATATTAGTATTTAATATAAGACTCTTATAGTAATATACATTTATATCATAACATGTATATCAAATATGAATGCATCTAGTCCAACCAACTAATGCAACAAGTAGTGTATGCATGAATGTATGCACATATGTATGTCCCGTGTAAAACCCCGTTGTATGAATTCGTTGTTTGAAAACGGTTATAGTCCAGCAAAAACATTTGACCTGGTTCTCTATAACCTTGGCTCTTGATACCAATCTGTAACACCCCCAAATTGGGTCGCAGCGGAATAAGGGTCCGGGGCGTGTTACTTCTCAGATCAACAACACAAGATATATATAGAACGACCAAAAAGTCGTTTGAAAACGATACATTGGATTTAACAAAGTAATTGTTACATAAGCCCGAAGCTTCACAAAATTTCTTGTTCAAGATACAAAGATTTTTAGCCCATATCTCAAAATACGTGCACCTAAATCTTAAGCGTGCAATCAAAATGTAACCAATGCATTCCCTGACATCTCATGGCCTATTGAATCTCCTGAAAACATGCTTAAATAACGTCTCAACAAAATGTTGGTGAATTCATAGTTTTGATTAAATCATAGATGGCGAAGGACCGCAAGACTTTTTAATAGTTGGTGAATTCATAGGTTTGATAAATCATATATTGTAGGACCACAAGATTTCCCAAGTGTATGATAATGCAACAGATGCAGAAATCATATAAATGTAATTACGTTGCTCTAAGCTCATGACACTGAAGCTTGACATGAATGAATACCAAATCAATGGCCTACATTGCCCGTGATGATGTTCTAACCCGCAACATCCTATGTTTGACATGGTATACGTTCGTTTTCCCAGTGATAGCTAATCACCCGAACGGGGTTGTCAGACCCAATAGATCTATTAATAACATTCGCGCTCACAATCCCGTAATTAACAGTTCATGATAATGGGCTCATATAAGGGTTATCGCTACTTAGGCAACACGTAATCATAGTGTGAAACTTAACCACTTGTGTCCAGTTGTAAAACATTGCATGTTTCTCACCCCAAAAACTTTGTAAAACAAAAGCATGTAAAACGTGGGGCTATGAACTCACCTTGAGTTCTGATAATCCAAATATCGCAGATAAAGCGTCACGTAAAAGATTAAATGCAACCTAAATTATCACCGGTCATATAAGTACCGAGTACTTTAACCAATAATATTGAATATAATCCTATAGTTGCAACATCGTACTATCGTTCGGGCTATCATAATCAAAGAGGTCATGACATGACGTTCGAGGAGTTAGGACACTTTATGAAACTCCCTAGTAATATAGTACTTCGATAACCACATAATATTCTATATAGCTCAATCACCAACTAATGGTTTTGGTAAAATTGTGTTTAATAAGTTAAAACGTTTATATTTACCGTTTTAGTAAAACTGGCATAACTTTTGCGTCTTAAGCCCGATTCTCGCGTTTCTTATGCCCATCTTTTCGTATTAAGACGGGTTATCGATATTTGACATTTTCATAAAATTTGCCCCCTGATGAACAGTAACTTTTACTGTTCATAACAGACATGATTTCTATGTAATTCGTATTTGTTGTCGTAAAACCCGAAAACGTCGTATTTTATTCGTTATAGCTCCGTTTTTAGTGATTCTTTCGAGGACGTTCTCGTATTTGAAAGTTCTATAATTTTAGGAGGTTTACAAAAATATAACTTTCTGTCATGAATAGTAACTTTTATAAAAATAGTTTTATAAAAGTATTAATTATCGTAAACTCGCGAAATTCATAACTCGTTCGTTATTAATTGAAAAATTACGATTCTTATCATTTTGGAATCCTAAAAATATGTATTATTTGTTAAAAATATCAACACTTGCTGTTTATAATTTTTATAAAAATGTTTTTATAAAAATTCATTTACGACTCCGTTTATTAACGTATAACTTGTTTTTAACGTAACTTTTTCGTTATTAATCCGTTTGACAAGTTTCTTACCTTTTCGGAATCGTCGTGAAATGTATTATCTTATAAAAATATAAAATGAGTATGTCTTATCCACGAATTTGGACAGAATGTTTGGTTGAGCTTGTTGAATCCATTTTTAACCTTTTCTTTATACTTTACTACTTTTGTATTTTACCACAAGTCTTATATATCATATATGTTATAAATATCATTTATATATTGGAGTCCATGTGTCCATAATAGTCCTCATTTGTCCAAATATTACAAGTCTTTTATGTTACATAATAAACCATAACTTTTATAAAAATCCATAAATCACTAGTTTTGTCCATAATCATATTTATACATAACCAAGTGTATACAAGTGTATTTCTTCCAAGATAACTTTATTTTAGTGTTCAAGTAACATTAATATGAGTCCATAATTAATATTAACATGTCTTATGTATTTCTTTATCTTGAAACATATTATGAAACTATAAAAACCCTAATTAACCCATAATCATTTTCATGTTTAACCAAGAGTGTAAATCACTTGTGTGACCATTTTAACATGATGTCATTAACATCATAAGATATATAAAAGTGTACATTATGATGACAACAAATAAAAACTTCTTTTTACATGTTAATAATCCTAAATGGTGATTTAAGCTATAAAGAATTAACATGTGCATATTAATGAAAATTGTAAGAACATAAAGAGTTCAAGTAGACCTTATGAGGTATGATGATGATGATAAACAAGTGCTAAACCCTTGTTTAGCCACAAAATCCAAGCTTGCACAAAGAAACCCTAGCTTTCCTTAATAAAAACCCTAACTTTCTTTCACTTGAGTAATACTTGGAAATGGTGATTCAATGGTTGGAAATACCTTAGAATGTCTTAGGATAGATGTGTATAAGTGTGTATGGGTTGTATAAAAATTGCTATGGATTTGGTTGGGTGCTTGCTTATTGCCGTGAGCTCAAAGAGAGAAAGAGAGAAAGTTTGTGAAAATTTACTAAGTGCTTTGTTCTCTATGTGTTACTACCTAGTTACTTGTATGTATATAACACTTTCAAAGGTCAAGAGTCAAGAAAACATTCAAAGGGACATGGTAAGGTCTTAGGGATGGTCATGGTCATGGTCTTTAGTCAAAGAAACAAGGTATGGTGTGGTATTAATGAGCAAGTGAAGTACATTGACCAAATGGAAGAGTTTTCTTTATATAACTTGTATATTTTGCAAAAATTTCGGCATACATGTGATATATATGATATATTTTGTAACTTTTATGTATTGGGTATAAAAGTGGGTATTTGTTGAAGCGTAGAAAAGTTTTTGTGGTTCCGGGAGTGCCTAAACGCAATTTATCGCGAAACGTATACACTTCACGTATCCGATAAAAATAAAATGAACAAAGTTAATAATTATCTTCAAAATAATTACTTAACCCTTATTTGATGTAAACATTTAATTGTTTGATGCCCGTTTACATTGAATGCTAATTTTTAGCTTACGCGATTTAAACTTAATTCATAAAATCACAAGCAAACGCGTACAACACTAAAAATAAATAGTATATTTATCGATGTCATCAATAACTTGAAAACACAGGGTGTTATAGTTTCTATGTCAACTTTGTTTTGTATAGTTCCCTTCATCAGTCGTTCAACTCGTTTCCATATATCCTTAGTCGAAGTGCAAGCATCCACAAAATTGTAAATCTCATTAGGAATAGAAAGTAGAGTCATGTTCATGACCTCCATTTCAGCATCATGGAGCAATAAGTCATCACCTTCAACATCCTATGTAGTTTGCAATTGTGGTATTGTCGAGACTTCAAGAATGAAATTCTTAAACTCATAAGGGCCTTCATCAAGTGCTTTAACAAGCCACTTCTGGTTGTCTCTCTTCCAGTTTAGATATCATCTGAATCTACTTGCCCATGGTATATAACTACCCCTTTCAAGCATGGGAGACCTATTCTCAGAACCGGCATCAGCAAGGGATTGTTGGTATGTTTTGGATGTTGACATGTCTTATGATACAAAGATTGGATCTTTGTAGATGAAAATGAGTGATATTTGTGAGAATATTATCAAACTCGGTAACAGTTGTCAAATTCGGACAACTCTGTTCTCGGATAACAAATAGTTTGAAACTCGATACACTTCTCGAACAGTACACAAACTCGATAATCTACAAACTTATTAAACTCAGAAATTCAAACTCGGTAATACCTAAAACTCGATTTAGTTACAAACTTGGTAGGTCCAAATTTTGAAAAATTCAACAATTATGGATTATTAATAACCACAAATTCGATGAAACCAAAATTTATGATGACTAGATAATCCAAAATTCCTTAAAATTCAAATTCGATAAAATCGAATTTGACGTCTGAATTTTTAAAATTTGAGAAATTTTGTTTTTCAACACTTCAATTCATAATAAAATCATGAAATGGATGTATGTTATGACTTTGAAAGCTTATTTCCAAGATTAAACGTAGCAAAACCTTATTTCACAGATTTGATAAAACCAAAAATGTGATTCTCATAAAACTTGATAAAACCGAGTTTGAAACTAAGCTCCTAATATACAATTTTCGATAGAACTGAAAGGTCCTATATATCTATTACAAGATATTTCTTATCAAAATTACACAACTATCACTACTAAATCGGCTAAATAACAAGAATAACACTTCTGAGAATGATAAACTTCTTCTGAGAACATGAATACCACTTCCGAGAATTGCTAACGAAGTAAAACTACACTTGATAATCCTAAATACTCAAATTTACTGCCAAAATCGATCTCAAAAGCTCAAAATCTTCAACCGAAAGCTCGGAACATCATTGTACGCTTCTCAGACACAAATTGAATTCTCGGACGTGAAAAAACATACAAAACGAACACTCTAATTCTCTATTCGCGATTGATACCACTTGTTAGGTCACATTAATCTTGAATCAATCATATTGAACATGTATGCATCGAGAGAATAGTAGAGAAGGACAAGTATTTAAAATTCAAATGATATAAAAGGGAAGGAAAATGGAAGAGTTTGTTACAAGTGCATCACCCTCTAATGAAGATTAGAGGGGTATTTATAGGTGAGGGAAGGAGGCTTCCCTTCCTTTATTTTCCTAACTTATCACTTCTAGTCCCTAGACTTTGGTAATTATGCTATTTCATTCTTTTAGCATAATACACCTTATTACAAACTACTTTGTTAATAACAAAAGAAAGACTAATGACTAAATAACACAAAATCACAAAATTGACACTTTTAATGATCCTAACAGTGTATAATAACGTAACCCACTGTTTATGATAACTTATATTCAAATTATTTATCATAAACCTATGAATTTCACTCAACCATTGTGTTGATCTTTTAGTATGTTTATCTCAGGTAATTGAGCAACTTATAGCACGGAGTGGCATGGACTTGAAGATGGCTAAACTGTTATCATTCAAACTTTTTGTTTCTAGATGTTGGGACCTCTCTTTTATAAAAACTCTGATGAATAAATGAATGATAACAAAATTTTCTATAACATCTCTTGATGAGTCATTTTCTATGATTATGACTGTTGTACTATGAAATAATACCCCAGATTAGCTTCCGCTGCTATATTTGTAAAAATGGGGTGTTATACCAGCCCATTATTGTATGTTATACGATGAACTATTAACTACGAGCTAGAATAAACGGTAAAATACACGGGGTGACCGAGTCTTTTTCTTAAACCTAACAATCTCCCCCTAAGGGTGGTCACCCCAAAAAATACTAACTTAAGCTTAGCAATCTTCCAATTGATCTTATGTTCAGCTCGTAGTCTTTGATTCTTCTTTTGATATCTTCTACTTAGATGTAGTGATCTTTTATCTTTAAACTTGAGCTTGTTCCTTAGCTTGTCTTTGAATGTGATCTTAGATTTCTTAAGATCATCAGCCAAACGTAATCTCTAATCATAATCTTGTGGTTTCTCACCATTTTGTGGTCTTGTGACTTTCAGACCGACATGCTCATACCTTTCTAGATCTTAAAAACTTGAATATTCTTTGTTCTTGAAGTTCTTTTGACTTTGATACTTGGTCACTTCAAGAAGGACATGTGATATCAGAGTTGAGGAAGTTTTGAAACATATACATGAGCTTTCTTGATGTCTTTGGATGTGTCAGCTAAGTATGAGCATGTGGTTATAAATCTGACTTGTCTCAGGCCACCAGCTACTACCGTCAGAAATACCTGCTGGTTTAGATTAGTGATAATCAATGGATATGGACGAATGTGTCTTTGTCACTTCGTCGAATATGGTTGCAATAACCACGGTTCCCCGTTATTTAGTATAAATATTGCCTGTGATTAGGTAGAATTCCAAAGAATCTCTTTGATAGGGTTTCACAGCTGCACTAGCCATTCTTATTACCAAAGCGTCTCAAAGGAGACAACACGGTATGAGTGAACCAGTAAGACAAAGTCTCACCGATTGAAGAGAAAATTGATTTGAAAATCAATAGACGTGTTACTTGTAAAAGAGTTTTTGTAACACATCAAGAGTTTTAAGCGTTTATCAAAATTCATCAACCGTCAATTCATAAACTAGACTGATTCAATATCCAGTGTCACAAGTTTGATCCATATAGGATCTCGCAGTTCACCTACCAAGAGCTTGTTTGATGTTGGCTCAAGTAGGATTTCCATCTTCACTGTAAATACTTAAGTATCACTCGGATGTTATAGTAAAACCACAAGGATAATGCATAGGAATCTTAAGATAATCCTTTTTTCATAGTGTGTGAAACACAAGTATATTAGAATAGTATCCTAATGAGATTTATGGATGATCTCTTGGCTCTAGACTTAATAGTGTGTTTTGGTTTTAGGGGTTGGAGGCTGAGGCTGGCCACCTTTTCAATATCAACTAACTCGAAGTGAGAAAGTCGATAGAAATGTATGAATCTCCATGAGAAATGAAACAACAGTCTGTTAAGAGACCACATCTTAGTGTTTCTGGTAGTTTATGTATTGAATCGGTTTCTGTCTAAATGTATGGAGGACTTCTTTATTTTCACCCTTTATCCTTATAATCCTTTTTTTATTCTTCAACCCCTTCAGTACTTACTAAGACTTCATGAATAGTACCTTGTTAGGTTTGTTCCAGTATTAGCTCCATCTCAGTCGGTACTATTCCCTTATTCTCACTTTTGCTCCTTTTTTATATCATACCTAAGGACTTCTACACTAACTTGTGGATTGTCCCTGGGTAGATCCCTTTGGTTCTGGCTGGATCATAGGAACTAATACCTAACCATACCATCCTTACAACTATGATAAAATTAAATGCATGGTCAGTCTTTTGGTACTGTTCTCCTTGCCATGAAACCATTTAAAAACGTAATCAAAGTACTTGTAATATAAATATCTAAGCATTTTGTACCTCAAATGTTTTAGCTTTTTAGAAATGCTCCCCTTCAACATGTGCATCGATATTCGAAAATGTTTAGCACATGGAGGATGGAGTACACACATGAGTCCATAAAATCACATTTTTATAAGTTTTTATAATTTAATCACATTGAAACACTTTGATATTTTAGATATCAAATGATTCAAATATGTTTAAAAAATTGGAGAAAATGTGTTGATTATTGACAAGCCAATATGGGAATATATTAATGCTCCCCCTCAAACTATGAGGGTATGTGTTAGTGTCAGGTATAAAAAAATTGAAAATTTTTGAGTTTAACAAAAAACTCATGAAAAATTTATACAATGACACATAACACCTAAAGATACACTACTTAATAATGTATAGGATATTATTCAATGTAAGATAATATTGACCTGAGTACCGGAATGATGAAATCATTATGTTCTTTAGATGAGTCTGTAGTCAGTATCTCTTACGCGTCCACTAACAAATCTTTCAGGATTCCTGAAGATTTATCTAATCTTAAGCCTTCTCTCAATCACCTCTATAAACTCTTTACTCCCTCTTTTTTCATCCTCAGACCAAGACTTATGCTCCATGCCTGTATTGAGCTTGAATAACCTAAATTCTTTAACCATATGATCGAGCTTTTCTAGAATTCTTGTCAACGCGCCATCGCTGAACTTGTGCACCTCAGTCTCCCGCATCGTCTTCTTCTAATTATTTTGGTCTTTGTAGATTATTGCCCTCGGCTTGTGGACCATGGTGTAATCTTATTTGAAATGAAAATCAGATGCATCCTAGCTCAGTTGTGTAAGGTTGAGTTTTGTTTAATAACTCTCAATACCGAGTTGCAAGTCTTCCACACGGTATCTGATGATGATGTTCCTAATCCACATATAGACTGTGTTAAATACGGAAACTTTGTCTGCTCCAGATTAGTGGTTGAGTTTGCCTTGAAGATAAGGCAGGTACAACTCTTCAAAATCATTTGGACGTAGATTTTTAAAGTCGGCTTCCGAGATCTTGTATTCTTTGTAGTCAGCTCTGCGTAGAACAATCTCTTTTAAGTATGTGTAGCCGTGTCTAGAGAATGTCTTGAGACTGATAGCAATAGGAATCCTCATGTGAGATATGACTGCATGACGATCAGAGGGGGTATTGTGTCTTATAATATTGAATTCCTTGCGCTTAAACCACCAATGAGAAATACCGTAGGCTAGACTGACATCATAGTCACGTTCAGTTTCAATCCATAGTGACGATACTAATTCTTTGAGCCTAAAGTCTGGATAGTAAGCCGCCTTGAGCTTGGATATTGACAGAGCACTCCTTCTTTCTTTGTCACCTGATACAAGATACTCTAGGTCTTTATTGAAGAAGTATTACGTTTGTATTGTTACCTGACCTGGTGGACCTCCTAGAGGTAATGGCTTGCAGTTATTTTAGACTGCAACCAACTTTTAAATCTAAGGAAAGCATGTCGCCAAAAAGACAGTTGTTCCTAACAACGGGTAATTAATTTTTCACAAGCATGGATTAATTTATATCTATGCATCATGGGAATAATGTACGTTTCAGTGCATTATTTCTTCTTTAAGAAGAGAAGTCTTTCTTTTAACTAGATAATTTTTTCTTAAATAATTCTTCAAAATTATTTGTGTTAACCATGGTGGAAAAAGTGTTTTTGAGAATTCATCAGTTTGTGCTTCTACAATAAAATTTTCAACTCAAACAACGACTACAACTCTTTAAATAGAAAACTGGTCATTGTTTGAGAGGAGAGTGATTTCAAATTTATTTCATCAAACGAGTTTCTAAAACATCACCCAATTAACGGAAAAGGTTTTTGTATTTGAAAGGGGATTATAATTTGAAGGGGAGTTAATTAATTTTAACACAAAGGGCCAAAATTGTCATTATTTAGAAAGTATACAGACTTATATGCAATTTCCAATTTTGTTTCTTATCACTAAATAACTAAATGGACTAAACTTGCCATTTTTTAAACTTATTTAACCTTACAGAAACATTAAACCAAAAATAAAAGAAGTTAGAAACTCTAGGGACTAAATCTGCCAACTCAAAACTTAGGAGTATAAAAGGCGGCGGTTTGCCTAATTCGGTCAAACCTTCTTGTTTCTAGTCAAACATAAAACACACACATACTCACACAAACCGACACCACGATCGCCATCCTTTGATTCTCGATTTATGATTCGTCGTAAATGACTAGTCGAGTAATATAATATAAGTAACCACGTCGGATAAAAATTACTTTAGGAAAAGTAATAATTGATCCTTTGGATGTCGTGTCCCAACGAGAGATGAATTTGAAATTCACGAAAATGTTTTATTTGATGCTTGAATGTCAAATATTTTTGGTTTTGGTTTTAAACTAAAAAATTAGTAAAAATAAACTATAGAAAACAATTAGCAAGCAAATAAACGAAAAATAATATATGATAAAAGATATGCTTGCTAAGTGAATTGATTAGATCTTTAAGTGTGAATTAATTATACAATCAGGTCCTTATCGATGAATCAATATCTTTCTAACAAATTATCTTCTCACAACGTTGGCTTATATTGAAAACAACTTTTATTAAGATATCGATTACTCAATTAATGCCTAATTATTCTTACGGATTTTGCCCGCTCGAATAACCAAAACAATAATCTAAGTAATATAAAAATCACTAATCAATATTTTCCCTTTTTTATTAATCGCACGTAATTCACTAAACAATTTACTGGTCAAAATAGGTGGCGATTAAATCCACCCACCGATTAAATCTACCGATTAAATCCACCCACCAATGATATCATCGATATCATCTTTTATACTCACCAAATAAATCCACCGATTTCATCTTCAATCTTTTTAAATTTAACGCATTCACACTGAAGCCCTTTTTCATTTTTTAGATCTGATCAATTTAGATCTCATCGATTTTTGATATGATCGAAAGCTAATAAGTCCTCATCAAACGATTTACCAAAACCCTTTTCTTTCGTTTAGGGTTTACTATGTTTAATCAGAGTTCCAAGGAGGTAGAGGTTCAAAAGATCTCTATCTCCATCTTCATAACGAATTTTCCTGATTCGTTTAACGCTAAGGATCTTTGGAGGGTTTGCAATCAATATGGGACAGTCGTTCACACATTCATTCCTGATAAAAGATCTAAAGCTAACAAAAGGTATGGTTTTGTGAGGTTTATTAAGGCTGATAATGTAGAGCATTTGGTATCTAATTTATGCACGATATGGGGGGGTAAACTCAGACTTCATGCTAATATAGCGAGGTTCCAGAGGAAACCCTTGAACCGAAATTCTTCACAAACCTATAAAATTCAGACGAACAAACATGGCCAAAAAGATGTATCGATTATGAAAGCGGCGAATGGTTTTGCTGGTTCCTTCGCACATGCTGTAAAGAAGAGGACCAAATCACATTACGAGGAAGTGGAATCTCAACGGGCACTAGTTCTTGACGAATCCTGCTTAAACCAAAGTGATATGTCAACAGCTCTAATGGGTAAAGTTAAAACTTTTGACTCATTATCGAATTTAAAACCGGTTCTAGCCAAGGAAGGTTTTGACGAAATCACACTTAAATACATGGGTGGTTTTTGGGTATTGATTGATTTTCAAACAATCACGACAAAGGAGAAGTTCATGGCAAATACTAGTGTGGTTCCTGGTTTTCTCATCTCTAACAGGCTATGCATAACGTTTTCATAGAAGAGAGAGCTATATGGGTGAATATTGATGGTGTTTCAATAAAGGTGTAGACCAAGAACACTTTTAATAGAATCGCATCTAATTAGGGAGAACTTATTTACGATGATGATCAAGAGGAAATGAGCTTTCATAATAAAAGATTATGTGTTTTAACAAAGCTTAAATAATCAATATCCGAATCTTTCTAAATTATAGTGCAAGGTAAGGTTTTCTTGGTACATGCTAAAGAAGAATTTGGATGGACGTCTGACTTTGTGGAGGAAGAAGAGAATGAAAGTGAGTATGACGAGATGGTTAGCAATGAAGGAGATCATGAAGAAAATGGTAATAATACCAATTCAGTGGTCAATGATTCTGATATTGATGAGGTTCCGAACATCATCTTTGAGAATTCCAAGTCCCAAAATCTTTTTTAAGCTGGGTGCAACGTGGAACAGAAACATCCTCAATCAGAAGATCTGTTTAATTTATATGACTTACTAAATAAGAAAAACAATAAGTCTAATGGTGGCTCAAGTTCTAATAGTAATTTGAAATACCCGCCAGGATTTACCCCTTCAGTTGCAGATGAAGATAAAAGAGAGGACTTGTATGTTTCAGGAGATGAAAATGAGATTCGTTCAAAGTACGTTCAAGTGGAAGTAATTTCTCCTTGTGAGAAAGAGAAGGAACAAAACAGATATAATGGTTGGCATAATGACATTCATAAACCGGTATATTCAGGAGGATCAATCTTACAAGTTATGGAGGATATGGTGAAGGTTGGAAAAACAATGGGTTACAATACGAAGGGTTGTGTCAATAACATTGAAGAGATTATCAAATCCCAAGGAGTGAACGACGGTTATCGATGAATTTTATGTCTCTTAACATTTAAGGTCTTGCCCAAAAGACTAAAAAATATTGGATCAAGGAGTTATGTGTAAGACACAAGGTGAATTTTTTGTCTTTATAAGAAACCAAACTGGAATCGTTGGAGTTTTTTAATATTAGGAGATGTTGGGGTAACTTTAACTTCGACTACATTTATAGTTCCTCAGTAGGATATTCGGGCGGTATTCTTTGTGTTTGGGACCCAAAAATGTTTCATAAAGATAATGCTACAGTTTCTGATTATTTTGTCATGGTTAGAGGTAAATGGATCCCAAATGGTAGAATGATTCTTATTATATCTATCTATGCTCCCCAAGAATTAAGAGAAAAAAAGATGTTATGGGATTATTTGACCATGGTGATTGGCAATTGGCAAGGTGATGTACTTATCATGGGCGATTTTAATGAAGTTCGTAAGCAAGAGGAAAGATATGGTTCGGTGTTTAACATCCATGGCGCAGATCCTTTTAACATGTTTATTTCAAATGCAGGTTTGGAGGAGATTCATTTAGGTGGTTGCTCATTTACATGGTGTCACAAATCGGCATCTAAAATGAGTAAGCTTGATAGATTTCTTGTGTCTGAAGGAATTATGAGTGCATGCCCTAATATTTCAGCGCTCATGTTAGATAGATAGATATCTGATCATCGTCCTATTTTACTATGTGAATCTAAATTCGATTTTGGTCCATCTCCTTTTTTGGGTTTTCACTATTGGTTCGATGTAGAGGGGTTTGATGATTTCGTGAAGACAACCTGGAAAGAGGCCTAAGTGAATGATCATAACGCCATGAGAAAGTTTATGAATAAATTGAAGCTTCTCAAAGGGAAAATCCGTGAGTGGACTAAAGATAAAAGGGCCAATACAAATAATAACAAGAAGATTTTGAAAGAGCAGCTTGCTGAGATCGATAGCTTACTTGATAAAGGTGAAGGTAATGTTGAAACCCTTAATAACCGTGCCGATATCTTTAATTCTTTGCAGGATATTGATAAATTAGAATCGATAGAGTTGGATCAGAAAGCTAAGATTAAATGGGGGATTGAAGGGGATGAGAATACAAAATACTACCACGGGATTCTTAACAGACAACGAAATCAGCTTGTTATTCGGGGGGTGCTGATTGATGGGACTTGGACCGAGTCTCCTGATTTAGTAAAGAATGAATTTTTTTCTCATTTCCAGAATCGTTTTGGTCAACCTCAAAGCTCTCGGATCCAAATTGCTATGGACTTTCCTAATCATCTTAGTCTCGAACAACAGATGGACTTGGAAAGTAATATAACTCGCGAAGAAATAAAAAGGGCAGTGTGGGATTGTGGGACAGACAAATCTCCAGGACCAGACGGTTTTACATTTGGCTTTTATAGAAGATTTTAGAGTGTTATAGAAAAGATGTGATTGTGAACATGTTCTTCCACAGTGCTACTTTTCCTAAAGGTTGCAATGCATCTTTTATCGCTTTGATCCCGAAAACTCAAGATGCTAATATGGTGAAGGATTTTAGACCTATTACTTTGATTGGGAGCCTATACAAGATTATAGCCAAGATTTTGGCAAACCGCCTGGTTCTGTTTTAGGAGATATTGTGAGTGATGTTCAATCGGCGTTTGTTGCTAATCGACAAATTCTAGACGGTCCTTTCATTTTAAACGAAATTGTTCAATGGTGCAAAAGAAAAAACAAACAATCAATGATTTTTAAAGTTGATTTCGAGAAGGCTTATGACTCGGTTCGTTGGGATTTCTTAATGGAGGTTTTAAAAAAGTTTGGCTTTGGCAATAGATGGTGCAGATGGATTCAGGGCTGCTTAGTTTCGTCTAGAGGCTCGGTGCTCGTAAATGGAAGTCCTACTCCTGAATTTCAATTTTACAAAGGTCTTAAACAAGGCGATCCTCTTTCACCTTTTCTTTTCCTTTTGATTATGGAAAGTTTCCACTTGTCGGTTCAAAGGGTGGTTGATGCAGGTTTGTTTAAAGGCATATCTATTTGTTCTTCTCTTCAATTGTCTCATTTATTCTATGCGGACGATGCTATCTTTATGGGTCAATGGAGCGAGACAAATATCAATGTTATCGTTAAGATTTTGGATTGTTTTCATCAAGCTTCAGGTCTTCGTATTAATATTCATAAAAGTAAGATTATGGGTATCTCCGTGAGTAATGATAAGGTCACTCAGGCGGCGGCAAAGGTAGGTTGTGCTTCGTTTAAAACTCCTTTTTGGTACTTAGGAACGAAGGTGGGAGGCGCTATGTCCCGTATCAAATCTTGGGAGGAAATTGTAAGTAAATTTAAATCTAGATTATCAAAATGGAAGATGAAAACTCTCTCCATTGGTGGTAGAATGACGCTCATCAAATCGGTTTTAAGCTCTTTACCTATATATCATATGTCAATTTACAAAGTTCCTAAGAAGATTATCAATAGTCTTGAATCTATTCGTTGCCATTTTTTTAATGGCGTTGATCATCTTTCTAAGAAACCGATTTGGATCAAATGGAAAAAAGTGTTGGCTCCGATAGATAAAGGCGGTTTAGGGATTTCGAGCTTCTACGCGTTAAATAGAGCTCTTTTGTTTAAATGGATTTGGCGCTTTTATACGCAAGATTCATCTCTATGGGCGAAGGTTATAAAAGGGATTCACGGTGAAGACGGTAAAATTGGTAAGGCAGTGTCTAATCTCCATTCATCTACTTGGCTAGATATTGTGAAGGAGATTGATTCTCTCAATCAGCAAGGCATGAACTTCGTTGGTTATATCCACAAGAAAATGGGAAATGGGCTTCATACATATTTCTGGGACGACATCTGGAAGGGGGATACTGCCCTCAAAATCTTATATCCCCGTATATACGCTTTGGAGACTAATAAGAACATTTCTGTTGCTTCGAAGCTGGGCCAAAACAACTTGGGTTTATCTCTTCGAAGGATCCCTAGAGGAGGAGTTGAACAATCTCAACTCGAGGCGCTACGTGAATTCTCTGATAATACAGTGCTCGTGGATTCGATGGATAGGTGGTCATGGTCTTTGGAGGGCTCAGGAAATTTTTCTGTTGCGTCCGTGAGAAGAGAAATTGATAAAAATCTTTTGCCGATGGTTTCCTCCAAAACCCGTTGGGTTAACGAGGTTCCTAAGAAAGTTAACATTCACGCCTGGAAGGTTAAGTTAGATTGCTTACCGACTAGACTTAATATCTCAAGACGTGGTATGAGTATTAATTCTATTTTATGCCCGAATTGCGACAAGGAAGTCGAATCGTCTAGCCATATATTCTTTTCATGTCAATTTGCTAGAGAGATTTTCGCTAGAATAACATCCTGGTGGGAAGTCCCGTTTTCTGAGATTTCTTCTTATAACTAGTGGTTCCTTTGGTTAATGAATCTTCGCCTCCCCCTTCTTAATAAACAAATATTGGAAGGTGTTTGTTATACAATGTGGTGGAATATATGGAGTTTCCGTAACAAAAATATTTTTGGTCTCGATCCCCCTAAGAAGGAGATGATTTTCGATGACATAGTAAGTCGCTCTTTTTTTTGGTGTAAGTATAGGCGTAAAATGTCGTTTAGTTGGATTGATTGGTTGAAAAACCCTCATTTGGTTTCTTTGTAAGTCTCTAGCTCCTTGCTAGTTTTTTTAATAATATTTCGCCGTTCAAAAAAAAACAAGCATATAAAAAAATCTACTCACTAAGCATATTAATCGACAAATAAGCAAACATAATCATTTTAAGCTAACTAAATATAAACTACTAAAATTGAAAAGGGAAAGAGGATAAAACCAAATGATGAACCGAATCAAATGAAAAACCACCCGATCTAATAAACTTATTTAAAATCTAAAGCTTAAAACTTGATTAATACTTAAATAACTAATTAGCTAGTAAATGTATGAACTTTATTCACTAATTATCTAGATAAATACTTAAAAAGCTTAAAACTTTATCTAAGAAAAAAAACAATATTTTTTATAATCATATTAAAATATAAACTCATTCGCATTTCACCAATCAATCAAACTGATACTGATACTGATTGTCATTCCGAAAATTAAACTAAACGGCACCCAAGTGTATTAGCTTGTGAATATATACTTCATCAAAAGATTACTGTTTAAAAGTTAAAAACGTTTCAATCCAACTTTTTAGAACTTTCAAAATGGTGCTATTATCGGTACCCTGACGCGCTAAAAAGTACAATAAAAGTAATAAAAGGTACAAAACATGTTTTTTTTTCTGTGCTTACAGTACAACGCAACGTAGTTTTTTATCTGTTAAACTGTATATTTTTCGTTCCGTATTTTTCGTGTCACAGTTTTATAACATATACAAAAATATAAAAATCAAAAAAATAAAAAAAAATATGAAGGGTACATATGGTTTTTTTGGGGTATTTATAACTAAGCCAAAAGTTCTATATAGAACCAATAATTTGTCATAGACCCAATGAACCAATCATAGCCACTCATTTTTTCATCAAAAATAAAAAAACCCACTTTCCACCTCTTTTTAAAAAATTAAATATCTCACACACTGTTAATCGTTACGCAAAACAAAACATATCATCGCGACGAGAATTAAATTATCTTTCTATAGAGGGGCGACACTATGTACTTTCGACGAACTTTCTATTATTATTTTATGAAAATCATATATGATTTATGAAATCCTATTGATTTTATGAAATCATATTTGATTCGTTATACGAATCATATATGATTCGTTACACGAATCATATATGATTTTCGCAATTCATGACAAACAAAATTAAAAAAAAGTTCGTTAGAATCACAAATCATATATGATTTCATGAAAATAATGTATGATTCGTTATCGAATTTATATGATTCGTTATACGAATCATATATGGGATTTTTAGCAACTCGTGACTGGAAAAAAAAATCGAAATAAAAAGTTTATCGTAAGTATATCGTGTCATTCCCATCTCCTGAAAGATAAAAGATATACTCGTCGCGATGGTTGTATTTTTTGTCGGTGAAGATTACCGTTTGTAAGATATTTTATTTTTAAAAAAGAGGTGAAAAGTGAGTTTTTTTATTTTTGATGAAAAAATGAGTGGTTATGATTGGTTCATTGGATCTATGACAAATAATGGGTCTATGTTGATCTTAACTCTTATAACCTAAATCCTTTCAAAAAGTTTCACCTGTTAATAGTGACACAGTTGTAAGGCATAAATAAGAACTTCAATCTGAGAGAAGGGATATAGTCGGAGTGCCGTCGCCGAGATTGAGGGTAATTGCGACATAAAAGGCAACGCCGGTTTGCATGGTGGTGGTCGTCGTTTGATGGTGGCATTCTCCTTTCACTAATGGCAGTCGCTATTTCATGGTGATAAGTATCGGTACCGTAAAGTTTTTGGGTGAAGAAATATACTTGTTGTAGGGGTGGTTGTAAATTTCGTGGATTGTGATAATGTGTTTGACATATTAATATTATCCAAATTGTTCATTATCTTTTCATTTTATTTAGCTACTTTAAAGATAAAGATTAGTTATGTGTAATGTTTTGAAACCCGGGTTTCTAATCGACTCGGTCGAGTCATCGGGTCATCATGTTACCGATTTAACCTGTTCGACCGCCGGGTCAACCCGGTTTTCAAAAAAAAAAATTAATAATAATATTTGCAATGATATAAAAAGCGTACATATAAAAATCATGAATATACCTTATATTGAGCATAAAAACAATTTTACTAACAAATAGAATTGCGTCGCAAATATATATAAAAAACTTGTTTTATTCATAAAAATAATAAAAAAAAACCAAAACCCGGCCGGGTCTAACGAACGGGTTGACCCGGGTCACCTTAAACCCGGCAGGTCGCACCGGGTTTCGAAAATATGAAACCCGGTTTAATTTGACCCGTTTTTTTTGTTCGGAACCGGTTAACCTGGCCGGGTCGACCGGGTTTCAAAACATTGGTTATGTGTCGTAAAAATTATTCGATTGTATAAAGGATATAAAGTGAGTTGATGGGACTTTTGCGGAGATAGATTGTTAAACACTTACATTGCATGATGGGTCCAAGTGGTGTGTGTTTTCAAGGTGAGGGAGTACAACATATTAACATATGAGTGTAGTACGTTGTAAGTTATTGTTATTTTATTTGTAAAGAAGAAAATAAAATACAAGAAAATCGAAAGCGTGCACTGGGAACTAACACAATGGGTATGTTTAGCGAAATAGGCTGGGGCTGAGGCTTATATTATAAGCCGAAATTAAAATTTGTATTTTTTTAAAACTTGTTTGGCAAATGGGCTGCGTTTGTGGCTTATTATTGCAAAATTACTAAAAATAACATAATTAAATAAATTTTTCGTATATGTTAGATATTTTTGTGGGTATATAAATAATTTATGGTTCAAAATAGCCCCTATTATGAGGCTTATTTTAAAAGCCTTTTCATAAGCCCGCGTGACAAACAAGACTTATTTTATAAGTCAGCGTATTTTAAAAGCCCAAGCCATCATAACTCTACATAGGGTGTATTTGG
>BQNB010016086.1:0-29063 GCA_026074375.1 Tanacetum coccineum
TTTTTTTAAACAACTAAACTTCAAATCTCGGTGTAGTTTCACCATCTTCACGATCATAATTAATCCGGATAATTCCTTCGGTAATTTTTTCATTCTTCAGATTCACCATTAATTGTGAATGTAGTAAAATCACATAAGCTTTGACTACTAGTATACATTCCCATTTGCAATGTGAAAATTTCCAACCGTACCAAAGATAGAAAATGACACAAGACTCGGGAAATATAAACTTTACACTTTAAGCAACTAGCAACTGTAAATTAAACTTAATCTAACAGGGTAGGTTAAGGTGTAATGGTGTAACGAAACAAATAGTTGGTGTAAATTCCTAAAGGATTGGCTCTACGGGTTGTTCTAGTGGATCATCACTCAAAAGATGAGAGTGGAAAAGGGTTTAACGAGAGGTTAAATAACCGGTGTAGTTAGTTAATAAACATCATGTATAGTCGATTTGATTGTAATCCTAAGATTTACCAATTTAAACAAGTTACTCCAATTAAATCCATAATACTCATTATTGTGGTCTCGAATAGATATACCAAGCCAAGTTCTAAAGTCCACTACATCACCGGCACACTCATATTTTGTAGAATTTGGGTAAAAATTTAGAAACGGAAAGGTTAAATCCTGACAATATCTATCAAGGGTTATTGTATGCGTGTAACACCCCCAAATTGGGTCGCAGTGAAATAATGAGTCCAGGAGCGTTACTTCATAGATCAATAGCACAAGATATGAGAACGACCTCTAAAAGATTCGTTTGAAATACGATACATTAGATTTATTGAAATTGTTTAATACAAAGCATAATGGCTTAAATTGTTCAACATTGAAATAACAAGATTTTAGATCATAACAAATATCCCAAGATGTAATAAATCCAAATCTTTTATGCATGACTCCCCAAAAAAGTATCCTCAATGTATCCTTAGCACCTCGTGCCTCATTGACTTGAGAAAACATGCTTTAAAACGTTAACATAAAGTTGGTGAATTCATAGGTTTATGTAAAATGTAATTACGTTTCCCTAAGCTCATGACACTGAAGCTCGACATGTATGATTTGCAATATAAATTACCAACATTGCCCTTGATGATGTCCTAACCCGCAACATCCCAAATCTGACATGGTATACATTCGTTGGTTCACTCCGTGATACCAGTGAGAGCTACTCACCTGGATGGGGATGTCAATCCCAAATAGATCTATTTATAACATACGCGCTCACACAAAGTAATTGACAGTTCATGATAATAGGCACAGTGGGTTATCAGTACTTAGGCAAACATGTAATCATGATATAATGTAAACTTGCGTCTAATTTGTAAAACAATGCATGTTTCTCACCCTAAAAGTTATAAATCATTGATATAGTAAAACATGGGGCTATGAACTCACCTTAGTAAGTAGTCCTCCGTGAATGGTAATATACCCAAGTATGGTAAGTGAATCGCACCGTCAAATACCTAAGTAAATATGGCCAGTCTTAGTCTACAAGTTTAGGCTAACGACTTCACGTATAAACTATAATAATTTGCTAATTTATATATATACTGTTATCAATTGTGTGGTGGTGTACACGTTTATTGTATTCGATTTCCTTGTTTTCTCTTGGGAAGATGTACGACCATATACTTTTAAGTTTACAAGGTATTTAAGTATTAATTATAAATATACCTATTTATTATTCGTGTGAGACTTTAGTTTATAAAGTACCCGTATTATACCACGACTAGTCCTATATCATGTGTGTTTATTTAAATCACTTAATTATATAAGACACCCTTAGGTTTTCATTAGTGGCAAAAGCACCCTATACATAAATAGTAGAATATTTACCGTTTACACCCCTAAGTATCCATGTTGCTACATTTAGTCCCCCTATTTAAAAAATTTACATTTTTAGATTCTTATGAGTTCCAACATCCCTTAAGTTCAGGAATGTCAAATAAGTAAATTATTAATACACTAGCAGTATTTACAATATGCTAGCAGTACTAACTTCTGCTAGCAGTACTAACTTCTGCTAGCAGTACTAACTCTGCTAGCAGTACTAACTTCTGCTAGCAGTACTAACTCTGCTAGCAGTACTAACTTCTGCTAGCAGTACTAACTTCTTAAGCCTGGCAGTATTAACTTCTAACTTAGCTCATATCATACAACCCATCAGTAAGTTAACAAATTCATTAGAGTTTGTTTGAGCTCGTGTTGGACACAAGACGCGCTATTGGTCTTGCTAAACTTATTTTGACATATCCCAAACAACTCTAGTTCCGCATATACTTAGTGTACACAGAAAAAATCCTTATGACAAGATGATTGTTAAGTGTTTATGATACGTACATAAGTTTTTCCGTTTCAACAGTTATCAAACCTCTCGCTAAAAATTTTACATTGCATGTCAATGTTTAAAAATCCATGCTTAGATACAAGATCTTTGTTACCGTGCCTTTATGATTAGGTTCACCACGCAAGTCTATATATGTTGTAGTATTAAAGACGTGGACATGGTTGTCCATGCCTAGTACGACCATGTTTACTTGTTAACACATAATAACCGTGCCTTATGAAACATGAAGCAAACATGAAACTTAAGTATGAACACAAGCTAAGACACTTACAAAGGTCTTAGCTTCTTGAAGGGTAGTGTCGTGTGTGTATAGTAACCCGAATGTATAGCCTCAAAGTCCTAGCTAAACCGAATCCTCCTTATTTTAACCCTTAAATGTATAACTCTAGCTTTATAGATAAAAATCACTAGCTATACCTTTAGACCTTTGATTATAAGTTGTGGTTGACATGTTGTGAAAGTTGGAGTCTCGGCTGTGGTATGACCCGAGCAAGGACAAAGATAGTTTTTTCTAAGTGTTGTAAATGTGTAGTGTGTAAACACGCTTAGTTTGAGAGTCTTTTCCTATTTATATAGAAAATATCCCTATACCACTTCCTAAAAATGTGTCTCCTTTGCTAGAGAGGATTAGTAGTTTAAGTACATGCTTAGGGATGGTTTTAGGAATTTAAGATTTATTAAGTACAAGTATTAATGAATTTGGGATTACAAATTATGCATAGATTTGTTTAGGTTGTATGTGTGGGTGACGAGTTGCTAAAGGGAGGGAAACACAAGATACAAATCTTGTATAAGATTTGTTAAGTACATTGCCTTAATTAATCCTATTGTGTACAAGGATCTAGCCAATATATGTGTGTATTACCAAGATGGTCCTTGTGCCTTGGTTGAAATGTAAAGAAAAACAAGGCAAAGTTGTAGAGTTAAGTTTCCTTAACCTAAACTAACAAAACCTTCATCCTAAATTTAAAAAGTAAAGCGATTACGTGTTTAAACTAACTATGGTATGCTATGGGTTAAGGGTACATGTTGTAAGGGTATGTAAGTGATTTTTGCTCCTTCCCACACCATTGGACGCCTAGGATTTGAGTTAGGGTACACATGATTAGACAATGTTTAGATATATGAGCTTCTATGTACTTAAGTTGGTTAATAACTAAAAGTATATAATGTTTGCCTTATGTTTGTGTTATGTTTAATCATAACCGGCCCCTATAGGCTTAATGACACAAAAATTGTACAATTTTTGTGTTTAGGGAATAAAAGTGGGTATTGGTTTGAGTCTAGATAAGTCTAGGTATTTCCCGGGTATGTCTAAATGTATTTTATTGCGAAACGTAAGCGTTTTACGTAACCAATAAAAATAAAATATGAAAGGTTATAATTTATATTCTTAATAATCATATAACACTTTCTTGATGTAAACTTTAACTTGTTTGGTGTTCGTTTACGTTGGATGATGATTTTTAGTTTACGCGATTTAAGTATAAGATCAAATTAAAAAGCCGACGCTTAAAAACCCTAAAAATGAAATAAGGAAAATAACTGGTCGGGAAATGACCGAAAATGTGAAATGATACACTCCATCCTCTTCCTCATCCCTCAACATCATCATGCATCATCGCTGCGTCATCAAAACCGATGACTCATCATCATCTCGTCATCGTCTCCATCCCTTAGGATTCCTCCTCAAGGATCACTCAGTAATAAATTCTTGGTGAATCAACTTGGGTTAAGACCAACAGCAAGTAGTGGCTGCTCCTCAGCTGGTAACACCTCATCCTTCGGTGGCATAAACTCTGGGTATATAGGCTCCGGAACATATGGTACATAAACAGGTGAAGGTCTTGCTCTGGCTCCTCAGGGCCAGGCACATAATCTAGAGATGGTAGTGCCTAAAAAGCGACCACCACGTATGCCATATGGTCCTTTCTCTAAGCATCACGTGCCAGTCCGTCGACTCCCGGTGAAACCATTCTGATAATCCAGCAATGGACTGGATACCTCCGTGTATGTGATTGTGGAATCCTCTGAATCCGACATGACCGAAATCTGAAAATCAAAAGTAGGTTATATAAGTATATTAATATAAGAATCTTATTGTAATATACGTAATATGTATTATAAACACGTATATCAATCATGAATGCATCCTAGTCCTAACCACTAATGCAACAAACCAGTGATGTATGTCCGTGAAAAACCCTTTGTATGAATGCAATGTTTGAAAACAGTTTATAGTCCATCAAAAACATTTGTAGAGACCTGGTTCTCTAATAACCGTGGATCTTGATACAATCTGTAACACCCCCTAATTAGGCTCGCAGTTGGAATATGGGTTTAAGGTGGTACTTCATAGATCGAATAGCACAAGATATATATAAGAACGGCTCATTTAAAAGTCGTTTAAAAACCGATCCATTAGATTTAGCAAATTGTTTTGTTACAAAAGCCCGGAACTTCACTAGTTTAAATACAAAGATTCTAATCCATAACAATTATACAAAATGTAATGCGACCAAATCTTTAATGCATGTGACATCCAAAACATAATCACCAATGTATCCCTTGCACCTCGTGCCTTATTGATCTCCTGAAAAACATTGCTTAAAACGTCAACAATAATGTTGGTGAATTCATAGGTTTGTAAAATGTATAGTGTAGGACCGCAAGATTTCCTCATGATAACGCAACAGATGCAAACATCATAAAATGAAATTACGTTTTCCTAAGCTCAAGACACTGAAGCGCGACCATGTTATGAAATTGCAATATAAATTGCCAACATTGCATGATGATATCCTAACCCGCACATCCCTATGTCGACATGAGTATACCTTTATTTATCCAGTAATAGCTAAACACTCCGAACGGATGTCAATCCCAATAGATCTATTTAGAACAAATTCTCACTCACAACCAAGTAATGTGACAGATCACTGATAATGGGCTCAGATGGTTATCGCTACTTAGGCAAACACGTAATCATGATATAAAATGTACACTCGTCCAATTTGTAAAACATGCATATGTTTCTCACCCCAAAACTAGTAAATCATTGTAAATGTAAAATGTGGGGCTATGAACTCACCTCGAGTGTATGATAACAAATATATCACAGATTATGCGGTCACGATAATGACCGGAATGCAACCTAATCCAATATGGGTCGTATAAGTACTTGATTAACTAATACCATATACAATTATATATAGCTACATCACCATATAATCGTTTTAGTGAAATCATATTTATAAAGTAAAAATGTTTATAAATATCTCTTTAGTAAAAATAGCGTAACTTTATCGTTGGTATATTCCGTATCATACCTTTCTTAGTCCACGCTTCGTATTATAGACAAGTTATCAAATATACATTTTTATATTTCAACCTAACTGGTGAACAGACTTTTACTAGTCATGTGACATTTATAACATATTTTGTAAGTTAGTCGTCGTAAACTCGTAAACGTCGTATTTTATTCGTTTTAACTCCGTTTTTAGTGATTCTTTCGAGCATGTCTTTGAAATTAAAAGTTATATCAATGTATGATATTTTTCAAAAATATATGTTTGAGATGAATAGTGATTTTTACTGTTCATGGTTTATTAAAATATTTTTATAAACTTTAATTATCGTAAACTTGTGAAATTTCATAACTTCTTCGTTATTGATCCAAAAATAGATTCTTAAAGTTTGTGAAATATTAGAAAATGTATTAATCGGAAGATAAATAACCATTTATATATACATAAGTTAAAAGTGAATGTTTTTATAAAAATCTCGTTTGTATACCTCGTTTATTATCGATAACTTGTAAATTACGTATCATCTTTCGTGATACAATCAGTTTGTCAAGTTTCTTACCTTTTTAGAATCCTCATGAGATTTAGTATTTTATAAAAATATAAAATAAACAAGTTATATTTCGAATTAAAACAGAAACTTTTGAAGTTTTCTTAAAACATTTTAAGCTTGTTTTCTTATAACTTACTTTAAGTTTACCACTATTGTACAAGTCCATTACAACACTAACTTCACATGTCTTACATCACTTAGGGTCCCTAGTCCTGATTTGACAAATATGTCCAAGATTCACAAGATCATAAGCTTACATACTTATTTGCTCAAGACAATATTGACTACACTTTTTAGGTAACTAGATTAATATAAGCTTTTATACATAAACCATACTAATATATTGTACATACTCCATCTCACATGTTCTTAACAACAATATAGCACATGAAAAAGTAAAATCATACCATGATCATAAGTAAAAATTCCATTTTACATGTAAATAAGTTTCCTAGATGGTGAATAACTATACAAACATTATATATGCATAAAATCACAAAAGTAAAGAGATTAAGATTTTTAGGTAACCTTGATATGAAGTAGGATGATGAGAAATATGATCTAAACCCTTGTTTAGCTATTTAACCCAAGCTTACAACACTTGAAATCCCTAAATCCAAGCAAAACCCTAATCTTGTATTTTTCTTGCTTAACCCTTGTAAATGCATAACCAAGCTTCCAAAACTTCTTGTATCACCTTAGATATGATCTTAGTTTACTTGTATACTTGATAAAATGGATTGTGTGAATTATTTAGGGGGTTTGGTGTTTGGCCGTGGGATATGGAGGAGCAAAAGAGAGATATGTTGGTTTTTCACCTAAGAAATGTGTTGTGTATGTTTTTCTTACTAGTGCATCCTTTATATATCTCTTTGACTAGTCCAAGATTGCTATATGAAAGTCATAGACAAGATGATGATTTCTAGGGAAGTCTTGGTCAAGACTTGTGAAAGTCTTGAAGGTTTAATGAGTGGTTGCATGTACAAGATCAAGTTGCAAGTTTGTGATATTTCTCTTGTGATTTCTTTACCAAATCCGGCCCTATATACATATATATAAGATATTTTTGTAATTTTTGAGTATTGGATATAATAATGGGTATTTGTTGAAGCGTAGAAAAGTTTTGGTGGTTCTGGTTATGCCTAAATGTATTTTATCGCGAAACGTAAACACTTTACGTAACCAATAAAAATAAAATGTGCAAAATTAATAATTATTCTCTAAATAATTATCTAACACTTGCTTGATGTAAATATTTAATTGTTTGATGCCCGTTTACATTGAACGATAATTTTTAGCTTATGCGATTTAACTTAACGATTTCAATTTAAAAGCAAACGCGTACAATACTAAAAATAAAATAGTGAATTTATTAACGACGTACATTGACCCTAAAACACAGGGTGTTATAGAATGAGTGTTCCTTGGATCCTATGATCCAAACCCCTTCTCACTACCATGTTACCACCACTCTCCACCGTGATCCACCACTGAATCACCACCATTTCCAGACCTCAAACACCATATTTCTAGAATCTAAATACATTATACGATAAGGATTATACGATTCACACCAAATCTCTAATTCCTTCCTATATATAAAAAACCCGTTAACCAAACACATAGACCAATTGCGACATATTTTTGATTGTCTAGCGGTTCGTGACATCCCCGTAGTTATTTCCAGTAGGTTTGGATGTGGTGGTTTATAGGCAGCAATTGGTTATTATGTTGGTATATGCTGTAGTCTTCTTTTTTATTTTGGTGATATTTGAAACATGAATAATACATGATGATTTTGCTTATGACTTATGAATAAATGTTTTATTGAATTATGATGTTATCTTTACTTGGATCCTTGTTTATCGTTTGATTGATTGTTGCAATTATTATAGGTCGAAAGAGTTAGTTGTAATGGTTGATTTTGAGTCACGAATCAATATCATACTTGTAAGAATTGTGTGGTAAATTGATAAACAACCCAAGTGAAATAGTGTTTAAGACCCTTTCTTATGTTGACCGACCAGGTTGGGAGGAATTCATATGTATGAATATTTGATATAAACCATTCTTAATACGCTCGTGATGATGTAGTATATAGGCCGAAAGGATTCTATGTTATCATTGGTAGATATGCTTGTTATTATGACTACCCGTCATATATGACTTGTATGCATTGTTTATATAAAGTCTTGCTCTATCTCTATATATTATGTTATGTGGATCATGCCGTGTTTCTTGCTTACTTTATACACACGTTTTGGCTATTTAATCTGTGACAATCATTTAGCTTTGTTACTTGATAAACAATCTGTGAATTGCTACAAATCCCGTGGAACGACTTATACTTACCTAATACTATATTACACTCGAATAGGGTATACTTTCCCGAATGTCATGTTTTTAGTCAAAATCAGTATTTCTAGTTATTATAAATTTAAAGCTTGTAAAAACACACATCAAGTTTTTTGTGCCGCTGTCGGGGATTTGTTTAGTTGTTTGCAGATTGTTTGCTAGTCATGTGCATCTTACGTGTGTTTAAATCTCTTGAATCTCTTAAAAAATAATCTTCTATTGCTGCAAGTGCGCCCTACTTCTAATGAAGTGCGTCGTACTTCCCCTGTTTTCTCTTATTACTTTGTAGATAAAACCTACAAGTACACCTGTTTCATACCAAAACAGCCATTCTTATCCTGTTCTTGTTCATCTCGTGACTGATTAAGTTCAGTGGTAACACCCCCAATTTGTTAGTCTCAGGCATGTGATCATTTAAAATTCCATTTTATCTGATTATACGCCTCGTAAGTTTGTTAATATTTAGTTTATCATTAAAAAAAATAAAAATGAAATTCCATTTTATCTGAGTACAGGATTGTGCATCTTGAATTTGAAATTACCACAATCTTTTCTTTTTTCTTCTTTTCAGATTATATCGTATGATGATGATGACAATATCAATTTTTTTAATAAATTTAAGGTTTATATACCTGAACTTGCATATTAGGCGTCTTTAAGTACTTGATTGCCTCATCCAACACTGAAGCTTTGTCGGACTGCAAATAGATAATATAAGAGAGTTGAGAATTTGTTACTTTAAAGTCGTTAAAGAAACATATCATAAATAGCCATACCCCTAGAGAAGTAAATACAATGACAAATCATGCTTTAACAACATCTCTGGTTCAAAACTCAGGCACACATTTCACATGTGGAACACCCCCCTTATTTGACATATAACAACGGAAGCTAAATTGGGGTATTACTTCATGAATCAAGCAATTATAGTCAATAGAAAATGAATCAAAAAGAGAAACGTATTGGAAAAATTTAGTATCATTCAATATTATTTCAGAGTTGTTACAAAATGAGGTCTCTAAAAATACATATGAAAACATAGAGTTTGAATGATAACAATTTTGGACGTCCTCAAGTCCATATGCCACTCATGCCATAGTTGCTCAATTACCTAAGAAAACATGCAAAAAGGTCAACATAAAGTTGATGAAATTCACAGGTTAAAATGTAATATTGAATACAATTAAGGTAATAGTAATCAACTACAACGAATAAAAGATTATCATGTAAACATATTATATAAATTGCACTAAAGCTCATGCAAACCGAAGCCTTTAAGTAATGTTATTAATAAGATTGGCCCTACAGGGTTGCTTAGCCCAAATACCCGGAGTTCCTCAATGAAATGGCTTCTGCTGTCCATGTAGTACCAGAACCTGTAACAGTGGAAGTTCATCCCAATACAATCTATGTCAAGGCATTCACGCGCTTCCATCGCAAAGTAATTAACGGTTCATGATAGTGGTGCCTATGCAAATGGAGGTACCTTAGGACAATATAAATCAGATATCATACAGTTGAAAAATACTATTGTATTCATGTTTATAGAATGTATCTCCCCACGAGTTTGAAAACAGTAAAGGTGGACTAGAACTCACCTTATAAGGTAGTTGAATGAACGTCCAAAAGTGCTGTAATTAGAATAAACGCCTACAGTCTCAGCAACTGGGGTAGATATTCAAGTCTTAGTGTTCATTGATCAAAACTTTATTTCATAAAGTTTAACGTAAATGATATGGAGTTTTGTGAAAACATCGTATCACTGTTCGGGCTATCATAATCCAGAGGTCATGTAGTAAACGTTTGAGGAGCTAGGACACTTTAAATCGTAAATCCAGCAACTCGTCAAAACGTCTACCCAAATGAAAGCCCCTCACATGAAATTCCCTAGTAACGTGATACGTTATAGTTTAAATGATAGGATTTTATCTTTTTAAGTTTCTTCAAAAGCTAGTGGATGATAAATTATGTTAAATATATAACATAATTATTTTATAGTGTTTCGATCGACGAATGATAACGACAAATGTGTCGGGCTTTAATAAAATCGAGTCTTATAATATTTAAATATATTTTTATAATTAATATAAAAATATTACATTTTATACCCTTGAGAATATGAAAATGACAATATATACCCTTGGTATATATTAATTTACACTTTTAACCCTTTAATTATATTTTTAAAATATTAAACCTTTAACTTTGGAAATTGGCAAAACAGGCCCCTGTGGTTTAACTTTGGAGTATTTACACTTTTGGCCCGAAAACTATATAAGTTTCAATATTTACAATATATACCCCTTTGCATGGTTCGAATTGCATTTCTAGTCCATAATCCATAATCTTTGTATTTTTAATCTCGAAATCAATTTGCAGCTTATAGCTTATTACTATAAGCTAAAATAAGTAAGTTTTACGAGCTTGTAGCTTATGAAAAGAGCTTATGAGCTTAAAAATCCAAAATGGGCACGTTTGGTTTAGAAATAATAACCCGATGGGTTAGAGATTTTAGGATTAGTTTTAATGATTATAAAATTGATAAATAAGCTTGTAGAAATAGCTTATTACAATAGCTTAAAGCTTATGGCTTATTCAAAATAGCTTATGGACTTTTAAGGTTCATTAAGGGTGCGTTTGATTTGGAATTTATATGACAAAAGCTTATAGCTTTTAGGGTTTGATTTCAAGCTTATAAAAATGATTGAATGGCTTATTTAAATAGCTTATGAGATCAGCTTATAGCTTATAAGAGAACAAAAATGATTCTTTAAAGCTTATAAAATGGCACATTTGGTTTAGGAAAATCACATGAATGACTCTTAGGGTTCAAGGCTTAAACATATAGCTCAATCCAAGCTTACACATAATCTAAAAAACATTAGGAACTTATTGAACAAGTTATAGGACTTACTAGGGCTTATTAGGGTTCGAATGACTTGAAATGGGTCATGTAACCTTGGAGATGAATCAAGGATCCTTTGATCTTATACCTTGGCTTCTCTAGTGGCTTAAACTTCTTCTCTTTCTCTTCTTTGGCTCAAAAAGGTCAAGAGCAAGTAAGTATGTTTGATAAAATTATATGTTTGTGAAAGTGTATGTGTTTCGTGTATATATATAGGCTAAGGAAGGAGCAGTGACCAAGTTGTAGAGGAGTGTTGTCCAAGGTGAGCTAGGGTGACTAATAAGAGCTAGTATGTAGCTTTGAAAGGTGTTAGAAGTGTGTGAGGGGGTTCGGCTATCCAAGGAGGTGACAAGGTTTTGCTTGGGGCTTAAGGGTGTGACAAGGTGCTTGTGTGCTAGCTAGGTGGTGACAAGGAGATGATGACAAGGTGCTAGACAAGGTGGTGGATCATGGTGGCGAGTGCTAGCTAGGTTTGAACTAGTTTAAGCTAGTTTAGGGGTTGTCGGGTTCAATTAGGGTTTCAGGTTAGGGTTTAAGGTTTTAGACGAGCTAGGGTTGAGATTGGAAGGAAAGATTAGTTCAAATGTGGTGCATTGGAGTGTTGTAAGTTGTGTTTAAAAGTTGTACAAAATTTATAAAGAAAATGGAGAGAAAATGCATATTTTTAATGTTATGCATTATCAGGTTGTACATTGAGTTTAAACGAGTTGTACATTGGTTTTGGAGGGAAAATATATTCAAATGTTATGCATTGTACACTTGTACACATGCCTTGAAAGCTTGTACATTTATTTTGTCTGTAAACATTACATGTCACACCCCTAAAATATCAGAGTATAATGGCAACCGAGGGCGTGTGACTTCATGATTATCATACTTCTAAGCAATACAGAACGACCTCTATATGAGACGTTTTAAGAAAATTGATTACTTGAATTAGGGAATAATAAATTGTTTAAACATTTAGCGGAAGCATAAAAATAGACGATACAACATCGTTTTTAAATAGTACAAGTAATCTTCAAATAACGGAAAATGACTGCAATGCATGAGACTTCATATAGCATCTTCGTTCTTAACACCTGAGAAAAACATTGCTAAAGTGTCAACATAAAGTTGGTGAGTTCATAGGTTTGTTTAAGTAGAAAAGTGTAGTGTTTGTGAATCACAAGATTTCATCTACATATGACAATATAACAGATACAAAGTCATATAAATTGCATTACTATTATCTAAGCTCATGACACCGAAGCGTTAACATATACCAACAATAAATGAATGCCCTTGCAGGTGTCTAACCCGGGACACCCGTAGTCTGACTCAAATGAAACTGTGTTTGCTTGACTAATGTCAGTCCAAGACAAACAGGGATGTCATTCCCGATAGATCTATCCATAACATTCGCGCTCACAAAGATTGATGGTTCATGATAAATCGGGCAAATATAGCAACTTGGGTTAAATCGGGACTTAGACCAATCAGTAATGAGTAATTGTACTTGTATTCACACGTTTGAAATAAGCAATGTTCTCACCCCAAAAGATGATTTAAAACAGTAGAGTAGGGGCTATGAAAACTCACCTTGTTGGTTAATCGTCTGAAACAGATAGTGGCTCAATGCACGTCAAAGTAACACAGTCAAACACCTAAATAATTATGACAAGGTCTGAGTTTACGTTCTAAAAGTACTTAATGAAATGGTTCATGCAAATGGGTCAAAAGGGTTTTGTCGTTTATGAGTTAACGTTTTACGTTTTCAAAGTGTTAGTTAAACCGTGGCTCTAGTGACGACTTTACAATTATACGAATCTATACAGGATCTGTTAATATTATTTTGTGTCGCACTTATATTTACAAGTCCATGGGGTTTATGTCTAAGAATTATAACAACATCATTTGCAAGTTACTAAGTATATATATTTCTCATCCCGTTTATTTATTTACATGGAAGTCGTTAATTAATTTGTTGTAATTATCAGATTTATACATGACGGTTCGTTCAACTCGTTTAAGTTTCTTATCAGAAAAATATATTTTTGATCACCCGACTTTCCCAATAATAATATATATAACTTTTATATTTTATATTCTCTTATTATTATAGCTTTCCATGTTTAAAACCCGAACAAGCTTTAAAATATTTTTAACGTTAAATAAGTTTTATAAACCGCGTTAAATTTGTTTATACGTTTAAAACTTGGTTTCGTTGTCACTACTTTTAAATTATCGAAAGACATTATTTGGATTTCTTACTTATCGAAATAAATATCGGTTCGTTAAAGAGTTTACCCATTTCATTTGAGTCTTGACACGGAACGACCCAAAGACCCGAAATATACACATTTTTATACTTCTTCACGTCAAAAGTTTTATGATTCAAATCCCATGCAAGTTGCTAAGTTATCACACATATATATCTATATATAATATAAACCACTTGTACCATTCTTTATAAATTAAACACCACATGGCCATTTTCTTTTCCTCTTTCTGATTTTCATCGCAGCAAATCAGTGGTTTGACAGCTACTTATTGTGGTGTCACCTGCTCTCACTTACGTACCATTAAATATATATATCTAGTGTTCTTCTTCTCTATTACATTGTATATGTATGCATGTATAGTTATTCTTCCTTTTATCCGCATGGTTCTATTCTTCTTCTTCCATTTTTCAGCTTTACATCGCAGCACCAACAGTGGGTCCAGGGCCACTGTCGTGGCGTCCTTACTTGCACCCAACACACCTTTTATAATTCTAGCTATGACTTCTTGTTAACCCATATAGTTCTACTTCTAAAATGTCGGTCACGAGGTAAGCAAAGGTCAAAACTAAGGGCGAGGTGGTGTTGTTTTGCAACCTATTTGGCAAAAAAAAAAAATTGCAGCTGCTGTGAATTCGTGAGTTTCAACCATGGCAGCAGCCTGTTGTGTTTCGCATGGGTACGAGTATTATTGGTCTTAGGGTTCCATGTATCTACAAGGTTTGAACACAACCAACGAGCATGTCTTTGCTCGGTTTGTTTCACACCCGTGACCCACCACAGTGAGCAATGGCTCGCCATGGTTCGCCTTGGGTTACTTGGTAACGTTCGGGGTACAAGTCAAGGTCACAATATAAGTAATTCTACAACATTTTATGTGAAATTCTAGTGCATGCTATACCGTGGTGAACCAACGTAGCACGTCATATACGTTTAAGGTTTTATAAGGTTTTCTTGTTGTTTGCTTTTCTTCCATAGCAGGCTTACGTTTGTTTTTAGTTATGTTACATTGTTTCACATCAGTTACTTATATGCATATTGTTATTTCATGCGTGCCACAACCAAAATATTCGTATGTGAATGTACATCTTTAACACGCCTTGGTTATAGGTTGTGTGCAAACCATGCGAGGCTGAGGATTTCATTAAGCTACATGATGAAATATATTATTAAACTAAAAGAACGACTTACCAAGGTCCAAGTGTGTCGAATAATGGTGAGAAAGAAAGGTGGTGGTAAGGCTTGGTTGTTACTTCTTCTAGAGCTGACACTCACTTAGCTCTTGCACTCAACGAGACTGGATCTTGAACCGTGTAGTTTACTTAGTATTTTCAGGTCTTAGTTGTGATGTATTTGTTTCAGGAATGGTTCCTGTTTTATACTCGACGTCTTTGGTTGATCACTGAAATGTTACATGTGAATGGTCCTATGCTACTATTGAATCAATATGAATTTCTCTAATACTGTTAGTCATGATGCCTCTTTTCTATGCCTTTCATTTCAAATTGAAATTGCATCAGGTTTAATAATACGTAGCATGTGATGGGATTATTCAAAATGATAAGGTAGTAGGGTAGTGTTGTAAGATTTATAATGATAGTGTTTTATCATGATTGTATTTTGTTTTCTATATATTTTCATATGTACATATCAGGTGTTGAATTTATATATATATGTATGTATATCTTATTTTATCCTTGTTAAATTAATATAAAGTTGTCATAGGCATTAATTTGAGTGTAGGCGGTTTTATAAAGTGCTACAAGTAAATAACCGCGTTTCACAAAGTGAACTAAATCTGATTCTTATCGCTACTCGTTCGAAAATATCCTTTTAGACACAGAGTAATAATGGTGATATTCGCGTGTGAATTAAACTTTCTATGACAAAAATAATGCATTGATGATCATAAGATGACTTCTCGTTGAAAATTATTAGTAAACTTGCAAACTTGCAGTACATGATTTTTACTTAACGAAATGAGGATCTAGTTTTCTTACGAGGTGTCACAGCCTCCCCAGGTTAGAAGATTTCATCCACGAAATCAAGACGTTGTAGGAGCTGGTGGATTTGGGAATAAGTGAGGGTACTTGCTCTTGAATTGGTCCTCACGTTCCCACGTGTACTCTGGACCTCTTCGTGCATTCCAACAGACTTTAACGATAGGTATACGGCTTCGCTTGAGTTGCTTTACCTTGCAATCCATAATTTCTACAGGTTCTTCAACAAAGTTGAGTTTGTCGTCGAGTTGGATTTCTTCCAAAGGGATAACGAGTGTGTCATCGGATAAACATTTCTTTAAGTTGCAGACATGGAACACATTGTGTACTCGACTAAGTTCTTGAGGTAATTCCAAATGGTAAGCTACTGGACCAATCCTTTCTATTATTTGAAAGGGTCTGATATAACGAGGGTTTAACTTTCTACGTTTTTCGAATTGCATCACACCCTTTCAGGGCGCGACCTTGAGCATAACCTTATCTCCAACTTCAAACTCAAGGGGCCTACGCCTCTTGTCAGCATAGCTCTTTTGTCGATAACGTGCAGCTTACATGCGATCTCTAATCTTGAAAATCTTTTCCGTAGTCTCGTGAATAATCTCTGGTCCGGTAAGTTGTGCTTCTCCAACTTCAGCCCAACAAACAGGCGATCGACACTTCCTACCGTAAAGTGCTTCGAACGGTGCAGCTTTAATGCTCATGTGATAACTGTTGTTGTACGAAAATTCTACTAAGGGTAAATGTCTATCCCAACCATTTCCGAAGTCAATTACACAGGCTCTCAACATGTCTTCTAACGTTTGAATGGTCCTCTCACTCTGACCATCGGTCTGAGGATGATAAGCAGTACTCAGGTTCAACTGCGTACCCAATGCTTTATGCAAAGATTGCCAAACTCTTGAGGTGAAATGGCTATCACGATTGGAGATGATTGACACCGGTATACCATGTCTGGCTACTATCTCCTTCATGTACAGTCTCGTCAATTTTTCTGTTAAATCCGTCTCCTTCATTGGCAAAAAGTGCGCAGACTTAGTAAGATGATCCGCAATGACCCAAATCGAATCGTATCCTGCTGCTGTTTTGGGTAGTTTGGTGATGAAATCCATTGTTATCTTCTCCCACTTCCATTCTGGTATATCAGGTTGGACCAATAACCCAGAGGGCCTCTGATGTTCGGCTTTAACCTTAGCACAAGTCAGGCATTTGCTGACATATGTGGCGATGTCAGCCTTCATGTTTGGCCACCAATATAACATCTTCAAGTCATGGTACATTTTGTCAGCTCCTGGATGAATAGAATACTTTGACTTATGCGATTCGTGCATAATCAAAGATCTCATGTCACCGTAACATGGTAACCAACTCCTATTATCCAAGCATAATGTTCCATCAATGCGGGCTTCTAACTTATTTAGCATGCCACTGATATCTTCGGCTTCAAGGTTTTCAACCCTAATTGCTTCTTTCTGAGCCTCAAGGATTCGTGACGGAAGGTCCAAGCCAATGGTCATAACCAATGCTCTTACTCGTAATGGTTCGCTCATTTCCTTTCGACTCAAGGCGTCGACTACGACATTTGCTTTCCCCAGGTGATAACGAATTTCGCAATCGTAATCACTTAGGAGCTCTATCCATCGGCGTTGCCTCATACTTAGGTCCTTTTGGTCTAGCATATGTTGTAGACTCTTGTGGTCGGTGAACACTACACATTTTGTGCCATACAAATAGTGTCTCTAGATCTTCAGGGCGAACACTACTGCTCCTAATTCTAGATCATGAGTGGTGTAGTTTTTCTCGTGGATCTTTAGTTGCCTAGAAGCGTATGCAATAACTTTCATTCTCTGCATTAGTACCACACCTAACCCTTTTATGGATGCATCACAGTATACCACAAAATCTTTACTGCCTTCTGGTAGTGCTAAGATAGGTGCAGCACATAGTTTCTATTTCAATAGTTGAAAAGCTTCTTCTGTTCTTTACCCCAATCGAACTTCTGGTTCTTCTGCGTAAGCTCAGTCATAGGCTTAGATATTTTGGAGAATCCTTCGATGAATCTCCTATAGTAACCAGCCAGACCTAAGAATTGGCGAATCTCCGAAGGAGTAGTTGGAGATGCCCAATTCTTAACAGCCTCAATCTTAGCTGGATCCATGTGAATGCCACTGCTATCAATCACGTGACCAAGAAATTTTAATGTATTGATCCAAAATCCACACTTAGAAAATTTGGCATACAGTTCTTCTTTCTTCAACAATTCCAGAATAGTCTTCAGGTGTTCTTCGTGTTCTTTCTCGTTGTGGGAGTATATGAGAATGTCGTCGATGAACACAATCACAAACTTATCCAAGTATGGCTTGCACACACGGTTCATGAGATCCATGAACACCGCAGGTGCGTTGGTCAAACCAAAAGGCATAACTCGGAACTCATAGTGTCCGTATCGTGTTCTGAAAGCAGTCTTGGGAATATCTTCTTCTCTAACCCTTAACTGATGATAACCTGACCTTAAGTCAATTTTTGAGTAGATGCTGGATCCTTGCAACTGATCGAATAAGTCATCGATCCTTGGTAAGGGATAACGATTTTTCACTGTAAGTTTGTTCAACTCACGGTAATCAATACACATTCGAAAGGATCCATCCTTCTTTTTGACAAACAAGATTGGTGCTCCCCACGGAGAGGAACTTGGTCTTATAAAACCTTTGTCAGAAAGTTCTTTTAGTTGTTCGGCTAGCTCTTTCATCTCTGCAGGTGCAAGACGATATGGTGCGCGTGCAACAGGTGCAGCTCCGGGTATTAACTCGATATGAAATTCTACTTGGCGTGTCGGGGGTAATCCTGGCAAATCTTCAGGAAATACTTCCGGAAAGTCTCTGACAACAGGCACATCTTCAATTCGCCTCTCTGGAATTTCGGTTTTCTCTTCCTTCATCATTTGAATCAAGAACACTTGACATCCTTGGTCGATGTACTTCTGTGTCCTGATGCTCGAGATGACTTCTAATCTCGATTCGCTTTTAATTCTGCTCCTTTCGCCTTGTATGATCAGCATATCGTTTCTGTACGGAACACGAATGTACTTCTCATAACACACAACTTCTGCGCGATGTTCGGCCATCCAATCCATTCCGACGATGACGTCAAAACTTCCTAATTCTATAGGGAGTAAGTCGATTTTGAACAGGTGATTTTGCAAGTTAAGAGTACACCCTCTTAAAAGAGTGTTTATGGTTAGTGACTTGTCGTCGGCTAGCTCCACACTATAATTAGTATCTAGGGCTATAGGAGGGATGTCTATATATTTACTGAAAGTATAAGACACAAAGCTTCTATCCGCACCAGTGTCAAATAGTACTGAAGCATAGACATTATTGATCAGGAATGTACCATTCACCACGTTGTTATCTTTCACCGCAGCTTTAGCACATAGGCTGTATACTCTGCCAGGTGCTTTGCGTCTTCCTTGAGTACTGGTTGATGCTTGGTTACTTCCTTTAGGGTTTCCTTGATTCTGCCTCTGATTGTTCTGAGGATTTTGTTGGTTGCCTCGAATTTGGTTTCCACCACCTTGACTTCCATTGTTCGGACACTTGTTCTTGTAATGTCCTTTTTTGCCACATCCGAAACAAGTGACATCACTTCCCTGTCCTCTTTGGCTTCCTGGTCCTCTTTGGTTTGCAGGACGAGGTGGAGCTCGGCAGTCTTTGGCCTTATGTCCTACCTTTCCACAGTTGTAACAAGTAGGAGGGCATGCGTCAATGTGGTGTCATCCACACTTTCCGTAGTGAGGTAACTTGCCAGCATAAGAACCTTGCCCGGCTGTAAACACCCTTGCTGTCTTTGGGCGTTTGTTCGGGTTGAGGTTGCTAGTGTTGTTGGTGTTGTTAGGGTTGTGGGTGTAGTGGTTTCCGTTCCGTTTCTGCTTGTCGCCTGATTTGTCTCCTAACTCTTGGACCACTTAGTACATCAAACCTTGAGCCATATCAATTGCTTCATGCAAGTCCACTGGTTTGGACGAGGTTACGTTACCCTTGATGCTCAAAGGTAGACCTTCGATGTAACGTTCCAACAACCGGTCGGCGTTGGGTATCATTTCAAGGCATAAGAGGATGAGTTCTTGGAAACGTTGATTGTAGGTAGTAAGGTTTGTACCCTTCACTTTTAAGTTCCACAACTCATTTTCCATTTGCTTGATTTCATTCCTAGGGCAGTACTTCCGAATGAACATAGCCTTAATTTCATCGAGGGTAACTGAACGAACATACACGTTCCACCAAGTTAAAGCACCATCTAGCAGTGTACTAGAAGCAAATTTGACTCGGTCACCTTCTGCGATGTTGCTAATCCCAAATTGAGATTCTAGTTTCTCAAACCATCGGGTTAAGCCTATAGCACCTTCAGTACCACGGAAGTTTTCATGCATGACTGCACGAAATTCCTTGTAGTTGCATGTCTTGTTCTGGGAAGAGTTGGATCCTCAGTTGGTTTCTTCTTGAGTGCTTGCAGCATGAGTCACAGCGGCAGCTGCGAGTGCTTCAGTTACTCTTGTGGCAATGAGCTGGTTGAGCATCTGAGTGTCAATGCCACTGTTAATGTCCACATTGTTTCGGTTGGTCAAACGGTTGACTGGAGGGTTTCGGTTGACAGTTGGGCGTCGTTCGGGTGCCATTTTCTATAAGAGGGACAATGAAAATGACAGTTATGACATGCATGAAAGTTATATGAGTAAAGATAGTCACGTTACTACAAATGGGCATGTCTTTTGAAATCAATACTGTTATTATTCACGAACACGATGTTTATTTCAAAGAGTACGGGGATACAAGAGTTCACTAGCCGTGACAAACCCATAGCTTAGTGGTTATACAAAAGACAGAAATAAAACTAGTTGTGGTACAGTAGATTTATTGGACCACTTCCTCGAGTGCCTCCTTCCTCTTATGTCGTGCTTCTTCTTGAGCATTACTAGCATGATCCTCCGCATCCTCACACATTTGTCTAAGTTGAGTAATCAATTCGTCCATCGATAGTGTCTCCAATGAACTTTCCTTAACTCGGGGCTTCACATCCCACAGTGTCATGAAGGCTTCTAACTCCTCCAAACAGGCATTTGGGTAACGGTCCATGTCTTCGAGAATGGTATGCAACTTTCCTCTAAGGCGCGTTGTCAATTTCGGTTCAAGGGACGTCTCAGGTATACAGGGCCACGAATTTTGACCAGTTTCTGTTAGAGCTTCCTCCCTCTGGGTGGGGTCCGTTTTAGCAATCATTCGCTGGTAAGCAGCCATCATGAATGGGGATGAAGGTGAGGGTGGTGGAGTAACATGATCAAGTTGATAATCATCAAGGTTAATAGCAGAAATTCTGGCATGTTTAGCAAGATTTAGCTCAATAGGTGGAATAGATATACGAGCGATACGTCTGATAGTTGGGGGGAAATGGTGATACATATGGCAAAATAAGTAATCCTAGAGTAGGACGTCTCCTGTGGTACACCTGAGGGAGTGTGTCAGGGAGTCTGGGAGGTACTAGTGTAGTGTCATCAGTGTGTCTCAATTCATCCGAGTTCGACATGTTGCTGAGACAAGAAAATATGAAATAAGGATATATGTATATTTCAAAATACGCGTAGTTAAGCCTGTTTAATGCACATGTAACCCATATTAAGTATATGTATATGGTTAATACACATGTAACCCATATTAAGTATATGTATCTCATATATGTCTATCTCACATGTATCCCATTTTAATATATATGTACTCATTTGATTGTTGATTCCTATGTACCCCATATTTTAAGAAATCAGCAATGACAGACAATAGAAGCATAATAAGCATGTTAAGCAGATAAGTAGTTATAGTCTAGTGCTACCTAATGCAACCTAGTTCTCTATAGCTCAGGGTTCTAACACCAATCTGTCACACCCTCAAAATATCAAAGTATAATGGCAACCGAGGGAGTGTGACTTCATGATTATCATACTTCTAAGCATTACAAAACGACCTCTATATGAGACGTTTTAAGAAAATGGATCACTTGAATTAGGAAATAATAAATTGTTTAGACATTCAGCGGAAGCATAAAATAGACAATACAACATTGTTTTAACATTTGTACATGTGATCTTCAGTATAACGGGGAAATATAACTGCATGCTGAGACTTTCATATAGCATCTTCATTCTTAATACCTGAGAAAACATTGCTAAAGTGTCAACATAAAGTTGGTGAGTTCATAGGTTTGTTTAAGCAGAAAATGTAGTGTTTATGAATCACAAGATTTCACCCGCATATGACAATATAACAGATACAAAGTCATATAAATTGCATTACTATTGTCTAATTAACATATATCATCATAGATAAGCCCGTACAGATGTTCAACCCGCAACATCCGTATATGACTCAAATGAAACTGTGTTTGCTTGACTAATGTCAGTCCAAGACAAACAGGGATTGTCAATCCCGATAGATCTATCCATAACATTCGCGCTCCCTCAACCGGTCATCCGGTCAAGAAATTGACAGCTCATGATAAATTGGGCAATATAGCAAGTTGGGTTGAATAGTGACTTAGACCCAAATAGTAAATCAGTAAATGTACTTGTGTTCAACTGTTAAAAATTAAGCAATGTTCTCACCCCAAAAGATGATTTAAAACAGTAAAGTAGGGGCTATGAAACTCACCTCGTCGGTTAATCGATGGAGATTGGAAATGGATTAAGGCACGCCAATTATCAACTTAGTCAAACACCTAAGTGATTATAACAATTACTGAGTTTACATTTTCAAATTAATGTATGCAATGAACCATGCAATTGGTCAAAAGGGTATTGTTGTTTAGGAGTTAACGTTTTACGTCTTCAAAAGGTTAATTAAACCGTTGGCTCTAGGGACGACTTTTACAATTTTAAGTACATATACATGAATTTATACTTTTACGCGTCGCAGTTTATATTCACAAATCCATGTGGTTTATATTTAACGGAATATAAACATTATTCGTAAGTTACTAAGTATATATGTATTTTCTCATCGCGTTTATTTATTTATGACGTATTCGTTAGTTAATTCGTGTAATTATCCATCTTACATTTCATGGTTCACTCGATTCGTTCAAATAAAATATATTTTTAATCCCTTATATAATATATGCAACCTTCACATAACTTTTCATGTTTAAAAAATCCAAATGAACTTTAAAATACTTTTAACGTTAAATAGGTTTTATAAATCGCGTTAAATTTGTTTGTAATTTTTGTTGTCATTATTCCTTATTTATCAAAAATCGTGGTTTTTAAAATTTTCTAACCTTCGAGTAATCCCGGTTTCGATAATGAGTTTACCCCCTTTAAGTCTCGACACAAGGTGGACCAAAGACTCGAAGACACGCACGTTTCTACATTTCGTTGCGTCTATATTTACAAGTAAGTACTACTGGTGTTAATTTAAATAATAAAGTCCCTACATGGCCACCCACTTTTCTTGCATTTTCTGATTATTATTTTTTTTGGTCGATTACAGTGGGTTACCCACTTGGTTTCCCCTACCTCATGTATATATATCAAATGGTCACATGGTTTCTTCTTTTTATGTTTTTCTTTTGTTGTTTACCTGACGCAACAGTGAGTAACTCTCTGTTACTGTTTTCGTTTCTTCTTCCTTGCAACAAGACCCACATGTATGTATATTAGTTTTCTTCCTATTCTTGCATGTTTACATCTTATTCAGTTAGCAACAACACGTCTCCATTTTAGACACAAGGACATTCGGTGTGGGGAACAACTCAACAACAGATGTTGCGTTCCTTTCTCTTTTTGCTGCCCTATAGTTGTAACAACAGTGAGTTGTTAAACTCAATGCTGTTCGTTTCTCTCCTTCCTCAACGAAACCCACTACACCATGAAATGTTTTACTACTTATTTGCATTTTACCACTTACATGGTTAGCAACAAGGAGGCTTAACCTCGATTTGCAAGAGCGAACCTTTATGCCACTATATACAACGCAACATTGGCTTTGGTTTCATTTCCACATCTTAGCAACTCATACGTATATATAATTTTGTCGTTCTCTAATTTGATTTGCAAAAGTTTATCATATTCATTTAGTTTGCAACAAGTGGACAACCATTTTTCTTAGACCATAAGAACGTTTGGTAATGTGGAGCAAGCTCAAACCACACAGCTATGCTGTGGTTTATTTTTTTCCTCTTATTGGCTGCTCAACAGACGGCAGACAAACAGAGGAGGTTTATAACACTCACTGGATTTATTTGGTTTCCTTTACCCTACCCTTCTGTTCAATAATAAGTCACATTTAAGTATCTCTCCATAAAACCTACATGTGCCCGAGCTCGAATACTACTTGGGTTACGAGACTTTAAGATATCACGAACACAAGGACGCAATGTGCGATGGAAGCAGGCCCAACGCAGCTGCTGTGGCCATGCTTTTCTAACCCCCCCGCGCATGCTAGTATGTCGCTTTCCAAAGCTAGCCCAAAAGGGCCCATTGTGAGTCGCTTGGTATACAGAAAGTGTTCATGATTCATGTCCATTTAACCTTATATGAAAAATTTTACAACATGCAACGCTGTAGTCAAATTGTTTGTTAGTCCCGCTTGAGCCAAAGTAGAACATACATACCGTGTTTAAAAAGATAATGCAACACCTTTGGTTCTTACTAGCTTCTTACGTAACTCATGTTGTTTACTAGAGTTTTCGTATGCTTTGCTTATTTCAGTCACATGCATGGTAAAAGCGACCGAAAATTTTTCGTATGTGTACGTACATTTAGTCACGTTGGGTTACAGGTCGTGTATTATTAGGCAAAGTCAAGAATTTTTGTTAGCTACCTGAATGAATGACAATGTTTAAATGAATAAACTATTAGGACGACTATAAACCGAGGTCTATAAGTTGTGCCAATGACCGTGGAAACATGACTGGTGATAAGAAGCTCGTACCACTCTTGATCTAACTCCTGCAAACTCCCGACGTCTACTTAGCTCTTGCGACAACTCACAATGAATAATCACACTCGTATAGTTTGGTTTAAAATTCTTTGATTATTCAAAGTTTTGGTTATGCAAAAAGTAATGCAGTGATGTTTTCTAATTTAAAACTCAAGTAACCCGCTTGGTTACTGGTAGATATACATATGAGTGGCCGTATACTAACATAGAACCAAAGTAATAAATCTAAAACTGTTTTGGAATCACTACTGTCCATATCTATTCCATTTGAAATTGTATCCAGTTGTCTTGGAACGTTATCATGTGATAAGAGTTTTCAATATCCTAAAAGTGGGTAGGAGTATTGTGTAAGGGAATTGATGATGAAAGTGTATTCCCCATATGTATGTAGGTCGTAGCTAATAGTATATTACCATGGATATATCTGAATGGTTTTCATCTGTAATAACCAATGTAATTTCATAAATCTTTGTTGAATTAATTAAAAGTATGTCTTTGTTATTATTTTGGTTATGGGAGGTTTAAAATAAAAAGCTCAAGTAATTTGCTCTCATTCGCCAAAGGTGAATAAACTATGATTATTCATACGTTACTCACTTCTCTTCGCATTCTAAACTACCCTTTTATAACAAACCGAGTAATAATGGTGATATTTCCTCGCCGCAAATTAAAACATTTTATGACAAAGATAACAATGCGTTGAACAACCACAAGACGACTTTCTCATTTGAAAGTTAATGGTTAACCTTTGCATAACTTGCATTACAAGATTTTTACATAACGCAATGGAGAACCTAAATATTTTCTTACTAGGGTGTCACCTAGGCCTATCTCTCAAAGATCACTTCTAACATTGAAACCTCTTCCAAAGATTGATCCTAAAGACAAAGGAAAGAAGAAAATTGTAGAAGAGGATGAATCTGAAAGTGAAGATGATGATATTCCTCAAGCTGTGAAGAAATTCAAACAGCTTGAGAGTGATGAAGAAATGGCTAGGAAAATTCAAGAAGAATGGGAAGCAGAAGAAGAAAGAAACAAGATTGCTGAAGAAAAAGCAACAAATGAAGCTCTCATTAAAAACTTTGATGATATAAAGGCAAGAATTGAGGCAGACAGAATTCTTGCTGAGAAGCTTCAAGAGCAAGAAAGAGAGCAGTTCACAAATAATAAGAAGAGCAAAGATATCCTTCATTGATACAATTTGCTTGCTCAGAGAAAATTCCTTGCTTAACAAAGATCAGAGGCCATCAGAAATAGACCTCCAACCAAGAATTAATTAAGAAATCAGATGATGACCTACTTAAAGCATGTGGGGAACTTCAAACATTCTGAGTTGAAGAGTAAGAAGTTTGAAGACATACAAGCAATGTATGAAAAGATAAAAAGGTCAGATGAAGATTTCATTGCTATTGGGTCTGTTGAAGATGATAGACTGATCAAAAGAATGAATAAGAAAGATTCCTCCAAAGGAGAAGAGATCAAGCAGGAACTAAAGAAGAAGTCCAAGGAAGAAGTGATAAAGAAAGAAGAGAATACAAAAAGAGAAAGCACGGTACATTAGGAAAAAAAGAAGTCGAAGAAAAAGAAGATTCCAACACGAAGATACTTCTCAAGATGAACCCAGTCTGACATTGGAGAAAGAGAATGATGAGCAGAATTTTGCTTGACAATAGCTCCAGATGAGGACAAGGGAAAGTAGATTATAATGAAATACTTGATAAAAGAATCCAATCATGAATGTAAGACTGAGTATCATGGCACTAAACCCACAGTTTTATAAAACTAAAAGATCAGAAATATTATAATATGAATTGTTGTAACAAGAATGTAATGGGACTAAAAGAGAGATGCTGTCATTAATATTGATGAGATGCTGTCAGAGTTTGACAGAGAAGACTTAGATCTGTTAATATAAACTTTGATGGGGACGATATAACAAGATAAGATTCCTGAAGTATAGATAAAGTTCTTTGGGGAGATATGATAGTTCATGTTCAATCCAGATGAACCAATCGAAGAGTTTTGGAACCTCACACATTAATGTAAAGTATCCATGGAAGCTCTGCATAGTTTCTATCAGGGGTACACACTTTGATGACTGATGAAGGATTAGTCGTTCGACCTTGCTAAAGAGAAGAAAATCCTTTGAAAAATGAAATGACCAATGCAAATCTAAATGCTAAAATTGGAGACTGAAGAAAGACAGTACATGGCATTATTGGAATGATAAAACGATATATCAAAGAAGGAACTTGCTGATTTAGAAACTAAAGAAATAAGACAGATGGAAGTGAAAGGGGATTGAGTGTTGCAAACCACCAACACAACAAAATGGTTATCAATTACCATGCTTAAACAAGGCATAAGAATTGGCTAGTCCACGAAGCAAAAAAAGCTTTGAGGTAAAGACTTCTCAAATTCTCGTTTTATGTTTAAACAATTTTCCAATAATGAAGGTTCTCACTCACCTTGGTTCTTGCTTTCATGTGAAGAGTTATGCTTAGTATCCCAATTCAAACAGTTTTCCTTGGTAAAGACTACTCAAATCTGTTAGATAGCTTATAATTTGCTAAAAAACTATATGGTTTATCATGCAACCATGTTTAACCACAATAATGCATTGGCTAAGTCCAAACCACAAATGGAATTTTGGTAAATAAGATAAATCAATCCGTTATGGTTGACAGTATTTACCAAAAACTGTATGGAGTAATTAACTCATCCAAATTCCATAGATGAAGAGTTTATCTATCCTAGAGCCAACGGCTACTGTTAAAGAAACATCAAATCCGTTAAAGGCTGTAGAATTGCCAAAAACTACAAAGCAACTTATTGGATATTGTAGGTAACAAGATGTTCTGAGTAAGCTGAAAAAGATTGCTGAATGCTGAAAAGACAAGTTGCTGCTAAAGAAGGAAGAGTGGTACAAGATTAAGAAATGGATAAAGAATGTTTGGGATACATCCTTGTTACAATAAAAGAAGCAAAAGGAATGAAGAAAACATGAAGTTAAAATAGTTTTAACATCCAAGTTTAAGGGAGGATTTGTTAGGATTAATGGTTTTCGCTTAACTTAGTAACCGACATGTATCAAAAAGTTCGTACTGACGATTATACTTAGTAAGTATCCGACATACAAAGTTAATTAGTATTGTTAGTTAGTACCAGTTAGTAGAAAGTTAGTTAGTACCGTTGAGAGATATTTAAAAGATATTTATTGAGATATTTTAGAAAAAGATATGTAAGCTATTAGGTTTATCCTTAGTAAAAAAAAAAAGGATAACTGTATTGGCAAAAGTGATGATCATAGACGATTACAGACGAATACACAATCTTTAGCAAATTATATACAACATCTAGTTTAGCAATCCTGTAAATCCTCAAGAACCCAATAAGAAAGTTGTTATTTCAGTTGTATCATTGTTTCTTCTAGTACAACGTGTTAAGAATCTCCCCGCATTAAACACATAGTAATCAAAGGCAATGTTTCACTACATAGACATTTGTAATTAAACATCTTGCTATCATCCTTTATAGCTGCAAAGATCCATTCCAGTTTATCAGGACCCAACATAAACCTCCATAACCATTGGACCAAATGCCCGTTTGGAATGTTAATATAGCCTGTAATGTAAGTACAATCAAATAACCCTCGAAGATAGGACAATAATCTTAACAATTTAAATATTTTTGCACAACATAAACGGTAATTATTTTTCGCAAAACTTGATGAGCTTTAACAAAATCGTTAATATTTTTCTGTAAAAATATTAGTTTAGTTTTTGCTTCAATTACGGCCTCAAGGCAAAAAAAACAATTTGGTCTTTTTTTATGCCGCATTATAATTTACTCATTATAAAAAGGTTATGGGTGTCCGTGTTGCGAAATGTTATATTCAATGTAATTTTGTGAATCACGCTAAAAAAATTGCCCCAAACTAACTCTAATTTTCTACCTCCAACCCACCGCTGCAAGAGGAGTGTGTTCCTTGGCTCATGATGCGGTGTTTATGCTTTTGGTTTAATATCCTTTTTAGGAGGTATGTAGCCGCTAATGATGGTGGTAGAAAATAAAGCTTTAGTATGAAATGTAGTTAGTCAGGTATATGCCTTCTTAGGTGAGGATTGGATGGCTATAATGTCCATGATGATGCTTGGTTTTATGGCCTCATAGACCAAGTTGGTTATGCAGGTTCATATGACTGTGAAAATGTAGTCAGGATGTTATGGTCTTTGGTAAATTAGTGGTAAATATTGCTTGAAGGAATGATGGATTATCCTATTGTTGGATTATATGGTAGTTGGATATGCAATACGCGACTAGAGGTGTGTGAGCCTATTGGGGGCACACACG